>PVJC01015136.1:0-35482 GCA_004026665.1 Murina feae
TAGTTAACTAATAAGATAAAACCATAATAATTAAAAATTTTAAGAAACATAGAGTCCTAGAATAGGGCAAGAAACAACAACCCAAGATTTTGTAATAGCAAAGATTTTAAAAAATAATAAGAAAATCTAACTTTTCTTTGGCTGTCACCAAAAGTAACTCACTAGAATAACATTATAAAAGGGAAGAATGATTTCATATATATTCAATATATAATTCAAGACCAAATTACCTGTAGTGGGCCTGGAAAACAGCTGAGAGTATGTGAAGCCCAATTATGAGGAGTGAAACTCATAATGGTCTGAAGTATGTCTTTACACCAAGTTCCCTGAATTGAGTCAGAGCCTGTAAAAAAATCTAAACAAAAACAAACAGATATAATCTGATATAAATGATCATATCCACAATTCATAACGAGATCACAGAGAAAGTCACAAACTATGTACTCTGAGAGAATGTCACTGCAATGCATTTACCGCTAAGCTAGTAATGTTCAGCTTAGGACTAAATTTGAATGATATGAACACAAATGAAAAGAAGACCAAACACAAGGGCAATCTCTTTAAGTTACAGAGCGTCAGTGATACAACTGTTGTACAAGTCTATCATGACCGCTCACTGAATTCACTCTGACAATGAGGTATTAGCACTCTTTGAGCCAAGAGAACAGAATTAAGAAAGCAGATCCTGTGCCCGGCTGGGGTTGCTCATTGGTGAGCATCAACCGATGAACCAGGAGGTCATGGTTCAATTCCTGGTCAGGGCACATGCCCAGGGTGCAGCTCAATCTCTAACAGGGGGCGTGCAGGAGGCAGCCAATCAATGATTCTCTCTCATCACTGTGTTTCTGTCTGTCTCTCCCTCTCTGAAATAAAAAAATATTTTTTAAAAAAGAGGGTAAAGTGGTCCTGAGAAAAGCTCAAGAACTACTACTGAAAGTGGCTGAAAACTGATGCTCATCCTGGTTAAAGTGACAGTACACAGAAGAATCTATATCAATGAATGAAATGGTGAAGCTACCAAAACAACTGTTTTTTTCCTTAAACAAACAAAAAGTATCTTTTTAGCATGTCATCCCCTTAATATCAGTAGAGACCTGGCACACTCCAATTTCACTGTTTTGTTAGTGGTGGTGGATTCACTGTACCTGTCACGTGAGTTGCTCTAGCTAATGTCAGTATCAAGGCTCGGTTCAGTTCTTCGGATTCCGCAGACAGCACTGTTTTGGGATCATTAAGGAAGCGTGTGAACTGTGGCTGTAACTCCGAGCTACCCAAGGCTGTTATAAGCCTAAGTGCAGTGCTCTCAACACTGAAAGGTGGGAGAACAACAAAAACATGAAAAAGTTACCTTGCACACAAATTTCAGAATTATGGAATTAAATTAATTCTAAGTTAATTAAAATGGGAAAACATGCAAACTATGAATTTCCCTTCTTTAATCTTTTTTCTTCTTTTTTTTAATCCTCCCCCAAGGGTATTTTTCCATTGATTTTTTTTTTTTTTTTTTTTTTTTTAGGGAGAGTGGAAGAGAGAGGGAAAGACAGAGAGAAACAATGATGTGAGAGGAACACATTAACTGGTTGTCTCCGGCACGAGCCCTAACCAGGGCCCGGCCGGGAAGGAGCCTGCAACCAAGGCATGTGCCCTTCATCGGAACTGAACCCGGGACCCTTTGGTCCGCAGGCCAACGTTCTATTCACTGAGCCAAATTGGCTAGGGCCCTTCTTTAATTGAAATAAATAAAAAAAGCACCTCTTTTGTGTGAAATTAGCTTTGCCTAATTTTTTTTTTAAAACCTGAAGTGGCAAATTTTATAGTGAAAACCACTTGACATGCTTACACATTTGGAAATGATAGCGTATAGCCTACAGGACTAAAACATTTCACTTGGATAAACAGCATTTCAAAAATTACATTATTTCTACTTGCAATATATTTTCATTTACAGCAAAGTCAAAATGATATGATTGTTACTTTAACCATAGTTCGAAGTATGTTTAGATCCAGTATCCTAAAGGGCTAAGTTAGAACATGATGTCAAAGGCCTTTGACATACTTATTCTCAGCCCAAGTATCCCAAGGCAAGGATTCAACTATCTTAATAAATTTTTGTTTAAAAAGCTGGACTCTGGGAGAACATATTTTCCAGTGATCCATCTGATAAGGGGTTAATATATAAAGTTTATGAAGAGCTTATAAAACTCAACACAAAAACACACTAACAATCCAATTAAAAAATGGGCTAAGAACCTGAATAGACACTTCTCCAAAGAGAACATATATGTCCTAGCTAGTCTAGCTCAGTGGATAAGAGCATTGGCCTGGGGACTGAAGGGTCCCGGGTTCGATTCCAGTCAAGGGTGCATACCTCGGTTGCAGGCTCAACCCTGGCTCTGGTCAGGTTGTGTGTGGGAGGCAGCCAATGGATGTGTATCTCTCTCACATTGTTTTTCTCCCTCTTCTCTCCCACTCCTTTCCATTCTCTCTAAAAATCAATGGAAAAATATCCTTGGGTGAGGATTAACAACAAGACAAAGAGGACATGTAGACGGTCAATAGGCATATGAAAAGGTGCTCGACATCACTAATCATCAGAGAAATGCAAAGCAAAACAACAATGACATATCACTTCACATCTGTCAGAATGATTCTCATCAATAAATCAACAAGTATTGACAAGGATATGGAGAAAAGGGAACCCTTGTGCACTGTTGGTGGGAAAGCAAATTGGTGCAGCCACTACAGAAAGCAGTATTGAGTTATCTCAAAAAATTAAAAATGGAATTGCCTATGATCCAGTGACTCCACTTCTGGGAATATATCTGAAGAAACCCAAAACACTAATTTGAAAGAATATATGCACACCTAAGTTCATTGCAGCATTATTTACAATAGCCAAGATTTGGAAGCAGCCCAAGTGTTCAATGGTAGATGAGTGGCTAAAAAAAGTTGTGGTACATTTACACAATGGAATACTACTCAGCTGTAAATAAGAAGGAAATCTAACCATGGATGGGCCTGGAGAGCATTATGCTAAGTGAAATAAGCCAAAGAAAGACAAGTGCCATATGATTTCACTCATATGTGGAATCTAATGAACAAAATAAATTAACAAACAAAACAGAAATAGACTCATAGGTAGAGAATAGACTGACAGCTGTCAGAGGGGAAGGAGGTTGCAGGCCTGGGTAAAAACGATGAAGGGATTAAGCAAATACAAACAAAAATAAACAAACAAAAACCTCATAGACACAGATGACAGTATGGTGATTTATCACAGGGAAAGGAGGGATAGGTAAAAGAGGGTAAAGGGGGGATAAATGGTGATGGAAGGAGACTTGACTTGGGGCGGTAAACACACAAAGCAATATACAGATAATGTATTATAGAATTGCACATCTGAAACCTGTATAATTTTGTTAACCAATGTCATCCCAATAAATTGAATAAAAAACTTAAAAAAATAAAAAGCTGGACTCTATTCATTCTATACTGGAAATGAAATACTTCAGAAGCAGAGGGGTTTTATGACAAATTAATAAAAATATTGTCAGGTAAAGATTTAAGTTCCCATTTCCAACAAAGTTGCTTATAAATCTTAAAAACAATCTCGAGGGAGCTCACCAGAGGTGGAGCTGGTTCTGATTTGTTTGTGCAACTGCAGCCAAAGTATGAAGATGACTCAAGAGCTGAACTCTGTAATGAGGCTGAATGTGGTGCATCCGGTAGCTGAACATCTCAAGAAGTGTGTGCAGGATCCCCCAGGCGTGAGACTTGAAAACAGTCGGCAAAAGCTGACCTTAAGGAACAAGGTCATTTACGACACCAATTAGTAAAAGCTGTGCATGAAAGGCTGAAAGTCACACTGAGTAAAATCTAGGTAAAGGTTTGATTGTGAATACACATGAACAGAGGCCTACATTAGTGCAAGTGTTTTCCAAATGTGCTATATAACTTCTACTTTAATTACAACAACAAAAAAAATCCAGATCATAGTCATAATACCAAGTTTGCTTTTTTTTTTTTTCTTTCCTGGAATTTGACAACTGATAATCAAGTTCATCTGGAAAAATAAAAGACAAGATTTGTCTGAAAAGAAAATTATTTTAACTTCTCAGTTATTTTCAAAATTATTTTTATGAAATTAAGGTTCCCAATGTTTTGAAGAGGACTCACTTTTTAACACATAAATTGCATCACACATGCTCTTATTTCCTCCTCCCCCCTAAGAAAGTTTTATTCAGACCTCAATTATCTGGTAAAAAGAGTAACTATGGTTACAATTAAAATTATACTGTATTGGTGAAAGTTAGAATTACCAAGATTCAGAAAAACACTTCCATACTCGACAGTATCTATCATTCAGAACAACATAATAGCTAACAGATATTATAAGCTGTCCCCTCCCTGCAAATCCGGAAAACGCTTTCCAGATTGCCCGTCAGATTCAGTATTCATTGCTGTCCCAGGAGCAAACCAGAAAGAGGTGAACAGGACCATGATTCTTGCATGAAAACAATGACCATGTCCGGCTCATTAGTACAATATCCTTTTCTTACCATAACTTTACATAAAAATGCAACTCACCACCCTGACCCTATCCCTCATTTATTTTATTTTTCTCTCTATCCTGAGCCTGGCCTATGAGCACGGACCATTGGCCTATGAGCCAGGAGTTCACGATTCAATTCCCTTGTCAGGGAACATACCCGCATTGCAGGCTCCATCCCCAGGAGGAGGCTGCAGGAGGCAGGCTATCAATGATTCTCTCTCATCACTGATGTTTCTGTCTGTCTCTCTCCCTCTCCCTTCCTCTCTGAAATCAAGAAAAAGATACATATTTTTAAAAAGACATCATTTGATATACTTCAATTTCATTTCTTAGTGTTTTGTCTGTCTCTCATTAGCAGTATCTCTATGATGGCAGGGACACTGCTGTATCCCCAGCACCTAGAAGAGTTCTTGTTGAATTAATGAACGGATCAATGGTTATAAACACCAGAAGGTCCTGGCTTACTGATAAATCCTTTGATGCCCAAAGACTCGATTTCCATATAGACCAATAAGCGACTGTAAGTTTCCACTAGCGCTGGGGCCAAGGCCACACTGGACTTCGCATGAGCAAGTTTTATCACTCTGGTAGCAATGCTGTGGATAAGGCTGGGGAGAAACGAAAGGAAAGCAAATAAAAATCCCTATTTTTTGACATAAATACAGGAGCTATCTATTGATAGGAAACTTGGTATAAATCTGAACTTAAATATATGCAATGAATCGGCCCCACTTCAATCATTTAAGTTGGCAGGACACTGGGAGGGATGCACCGTACAATCTAAAACCTGTTCTGCTTTCCATGGTGCTCCCAACACGCATGAGGATCCCTCTCCTCGTGCAGGCTTTGGGTACAACTCACAAGGACATGCTTGGTGGTTTCAGTATGTTTTCTTTTTTAAATATGTAATTAAAATCATTTGAGAAATTTAACTTTTGTTACAGAATTACTTAATAAATCACAGCTAAGACCCAAATGTTAGCTTCTAACATGCTTCCCTCAACTCTGTCATGCATGCTCTAAACCAGTGATCGCCAACCCGAGGTCCGAAAGGTTAGAGACTGCTGCATGTAATTCTATTACACTGTTTGCCATCTGAAAAAGAGCATGGTGTTTTTTTTAGAACCGAAGTCCCATCTAGAGGCCCACAGATGAATTCTCATTGACCTATATAGTATCTGAAGTTTAAGCCAATACTTAAGAACTGAGCATCGATCCACCTATGAACCAGAGGTCACGGTTTGATTCCCTGTTAGGGCACATGCCTGGGTTGCGTGCTTGATTCCCAGTAAGGGGTGTGCAAGAGGCAGCCGATCAATGATTTGCTCTCATCATTGATGTTTCTAGGTCTCTGTCCTCCCTTCCTCTTGAAATCAATTAAAAAAAATATTTTTAAAAAGTAAGCTCGCCCTAACCGGTTTGACTCAGTGGATAGAGTGTCGGCCTGTGGACTGAAAGGTCCTGGGTTCGATTCTGGTCAAGGGCATGTACCTTGGTTGTGGACACATCCCCAGTAGTGGGTGTACAGGAGGCAGCTGATCGATATTTCTCTCTCAACCATGTTTTTAACTCTCTAACCCTCTCCCTTCCTCTCTGAAAAAAATCAATAAAATATATTTAAAAAAAAGTAACCTCAGTGTGCAATGATGTGGAACTGGCTAAGTACTTACTTAGAGCCAACCATGGCTAGGTAGCTCAGTTAGTTAGAGCATTGTCCTGATATGCCAAGATTGTGGGTTAGATGCCAGTCAGGGCATATACAGGAATCAACCAATGAATGCAACAATAAACTGATGTCTCTCTTTTTCTCTCTGTCAAATCAATCAATAAACAAAAAAATTTTTATAAAATTATTTAGAGTCACACAAAAGACTTTGTTGTAGCAATTAAAATAGATATTTTTGAAGAACACTAAACTTAAAAAGGTGTTTGATAGATTATTATGGAGGAAAAAAAATCCAAAATTTGTATATTTATACATAGAAAAAAATGACTCAATACACATAAAAATTTTATAATGCTTCTTTTTCATGGAGGAATTATGGTAATTATTTTCTCTGGGTTTATTTGTATATTCTAGAAATTCTATAATGAAAAATTGTAATTTTATAATAAAGAAACCCTAATTGGTTTTTTTAAATGTACTTGGCCATAAAACACACATAAAATCATGTCTACATTATACTGATGCCAATTACACGACACAGGACCAAGTACACAGCCCATACCTCATCTTGGCATGCACTGTCAGCGAGTCCAGGAGGTTCATTGGTAAGGGAGTGATGGATGCTGAAGCCAAGCAGCTGGTTCCAGGAAGAGGGATCCTCATAATCCCGTTGCCATAGATCGTTTCCACCAGCGCGCCCATGGGTAACGTGAAGCATTCGGAGTTTGTCGAGTAGGCGTTACACAGCAGGGCAATCTTGTAGTCATTCATCTGTAAACTCTTATTTCTAAGGCTCTGTTGCAGGAACCTAAAATTTCAAGTCCCATTAAAGAGGGAAAAAATGCAAATAATTTCCAGGAAGTTAACTTGCACTTTCAGAAAAGTTTAATTTCATACAATTATTTACTAATACTACATCAATTCCTACAGGTTTTATAGTTTCTGCCCAAAATGTAAAGCAGAAACACATATAAATGCGTAAGTAGCACTTCAGAAAGAATTGAGTAATTTTAAGTTATTAATGAGTATTTGTACGTATGTATTACAGATACAGCACTAAGACTCAGAAGGAAGAAATAACTCACAGATTCACGAAGTAGGGTTCTATTTATTATCTGCTTAAGCACAATGATACGCCTTCATTACAGATGTCACTATGTAAAGATGGTGAAGGGGTGTCTCATAAAATGAAAGCTAACTGAAATGTGAAGTCTGACTATCCTATAGTCTCTTACGAAGTCTTTCTTAGAAGTTCTGGGTGGGAAGTTCAGCTATTCACAATACCTCTGACTGAAGCCCAATCGTATCTAAAAAGGACGCCTCTGCGTAATCACACTTAGGGGATGACGTGAGGGAGCACACCAGACAATGACCGCAACCAGCCCCGGCAGCGGAAGACATCTCAGTCAGACCATGATCAAATCCAAGTACTTAAATTTGGAAAAAGGTTCACTTATTTTTGGAAATTAAGAACTTTAATTAAAACAAATCATATAAAAGTGAAGATCAGATCTGATTATATATATGTACATTAAATGTATTGTGTAAATAGGATTAATCTTCTAGTTGTTCTCTGAGGCCGATATTGGTCAGTTTCTCTTGGTGTGACATACACATGAAATGTTCGCCCTTATTGCCAATGAGTGCGAGGGGATTTCCATTCTTTACACAAATATGAATAATAATGTTAGTCTAGAACCCACCACTTATAAAATAAAAACACTGAACTGTTCAGCTACAAATACTTACTCATGGTGAAGGTTTAGGGAATGAGGTATTGGAATCTGTAGTTTGGAGTTGTCATTTTGGGCTTTTCTATTAAGATGAATCCAAATACAAGTCATTGCAAAGGCATGAGTTGACTGAGGTTTGTTAATATCAGGAACTGGGATACACTAACAAATATCAGAAAGAGAAAAATTAATTAATCAAAACTATTTTACTGATCTACTTCTGATATAGCTCTTCTAAAAATAGGCTATAGCCCTAGCTGGTTTGGCTCCGTGGATAGAGCATCAACCTGTGGACTGAAGGGTCCCGGGTTTGATTCCTGTCTGGGGCACACGTCCAGGTTGCAGGCTTAATCCCCAGTAGGGAGCATGCAGGAGGCAGCTGATCAATGATTCATCATTGATATTTCTATCTCTCCCTTTCCCTTCTTCTCTGAAATCAATAAAAATATATTTAAAAATAAACAAATAAATAAATATAGTAAAAATATGCTATTAATTTCCTTCCAATTGTTCTTTGATTATTCAGTAATATAAATCAGAAGATAAAACAGCAATGAAACATTGAAACTATTATTATAAGATTGTTCTGACTTAGCAAAAAAATAAGAAATTCATGGGTGCTTAGCCAAACTTTTCCTGCTTATAGAGCATTCACAATAATTAAAAACTGTCTATTCTTTAAAAACTAAACACTATATCTTACTGAATGTGATAAATATATTGAAAATACAAAACTTCTAAAAGTCACATATATACTTTTTAAGAACATAAAAAATAAAAATTTCCTTTTAAAATGTCCAGCATTGACAAGGTAAAAAGGAAAGAAGAAATATAATATTTCTTAGGAGTTTACTTTCTATTAAATCTAATTTTTTGTGCATTTACAAATTTCCATAAAATACCCTGGAAGGGTAGCTCCGTTGGTTAGAGTGTCATTCCAATATGCCAAAGTTATGGGGTCGATCCCTGGTTAGGACACATACAAGAATCAACCAATGAATGCATAAATAAGTGGACCAACAAATCGATGTCTCTTTCTGTCTCCCTGTCTCAAAATCAATAAATGAAAATTTTGGGGGGGGAAATTCCCATGAATATCTAAGGAAATGCAAATCAAAACCACAATGAAATATCACCTCATACCTGTTAGAATGGCTACTATAAACAACAACAGGAAGTAACAACAAGTGTTGGAGAGAATGTACAGTGGTGGTGAGATTGTAAATTGGTGCAGTCACAAATTTATTCAGAAACAGAACTACTATATGATCCAGCCATTCCCATTTCTGGGTATTTACCTGGAAACACTAATGGAAAAGGCATTTGAACACTTATGTTCATTGAAGTATTATTTACAACTAGAGGCCAGGTGCACAAAATCTGTGCACGGGGGAAGGAGGAGTTCCTCAGCCCAGCCTGCACCCTCTCCAATCTGGGGCCCTTCTGCCTGCTGGCCTGATGCCCCTAACTGCTCCCCTGCTGGCCTGATTGCCCCCTAACTGCTCCCCCTGTCAGCCTAACTGCCCCTAACTGCCCTCCCCTGCATTGCCTGATCGCCCTTAACTGCCTTTGCCTCAGCCCCTGCCACTGTGGCTTTGTCTGGAAGATGTCCGGTCTAATTAGTATATTACCCTTTTATTAGTATAGATACCAAGATAGGGGAAAAAAACCTAAGTGTCCATGAATGCATGAATAGAGACACACACACACACACACACACACACACACTCAATGGAATACTACTCAGCCATAAAAAAGAATGAAATCTTGCCATTTGTGACAACATGAATGAACCTTGAGTGTATAACGCTAAATGAGCCATAAGGAGAAAGATGAATAGCATTTGATTCACTCATGTGAATCTTAAAAAACAAAAACAATCCCAACAAACAACATAAAAAGAAAAACAAACTCATATATTCAGAGAACAGAATGGTGGTTTTTAGGGGAGAAGGTGGGTGAGAGGGATAAAGAGAGTCAACTGTATGGTGATGGGTGGAAACTAGACTTTTGGGGGTGATTGCTTTGTAGTGTATACAGATGCCAAATTATAATGTTGTACACTTGAAGCTTATATAATTAACAAAAAAAGAAAATTATGAAAATTCCCATAATAAAATGTTTAAAAAATGGCAATCATAAGTACATGCCATATTTTACTCAAATACTTTATGTAATAAAACACAGAGGGGGACACACTCAATTAGCAAACAAACAAAAGATATTCACACACTAGTATTATGTGGTCATTCAATGATGTGCATAGATAAGAACAGTATAATGCTTTTTAAAATTGTACACCTACTTAAAATGTAGAAAAAAATTTGCTATACTAAATGTTCCATTGTGATTTAAGATAAACTACAAAAATAATTTAGTTCAATTTCTTCATTAGACATGAATAGAATAATGATAAGAGAGACCTAATGTCCATTCCACGACTGCGGTCAGTTACAGAACTAGAGTAAGAACTCAGAGTTCTAGCTTCCAAATCCAGTGCTCTTTTCACAAAATCACACTAAAATCCTTAAGCATAATTTAGACATAATTCACTCACCACATTGTTAACCATTTAGTAAAACTTACTTCTTTTTCTGGGTACAGAAGGTCAAAGAGTTTCATGACAGGGAGAAAATCAGCTAGTGCGTTTTTCTGAATACTTCCAGAAATGAACTGCAGGAGAACCCACATCAGATGATCTCTGCCTTTGATCAGTCCTCGCCCTGCTAACTGTAAAAGATGGTTAAATACACATCTACGCAACTAGTTAAAGAGTTAGATGCAATATTTAAAGCAAAAAGCAAAAAGGAGAAACCCTGCTTTCAGAATGTTAGCATCTAACTTTGGCATTTGCTAATTACTTAGTCTCAACAAAGACACACCAAGGACTTTCAATTATTCATTCATATATATATATATATATATATATATATATATATATATAATCTTTCCTCCCTGACCTGCACTACAACTATACATATCAAAAATTAAATGTTTTAGGACATAATTAAGTCGATCACATGTGTATGAGAATCAAGTTTAATAAGGGATAATTACAAAAAATTTCTCAAAACGAGGAATGCTTTATCGTATAAAAAATATTTTTAACTTAAAATTCTGAAACTTCTCGGCTTTTTGGCTAAAATCAAATGTAATTTAAAATCCTCAAGGACTGGTTATGAAAAAAAAACCCCAAAAACTTCTATACCTTTCCAAATGATGAACTTGTTACTATGGAAACACTTTCCCAGTTTTCCCTCTTGGCAAATTTCTACTTGTGCTTTATTGCTAACTAGCTCCGAGAGCTCTTTGATAAAGCCACTCCTATGTCTTTAATTGGACTCTTCATTCCTTTCAGGGAAACACTCTTTCACTATGAAAACAATTAAATTATAATCGAATTGTTTATATGTCTATCTTTCCACTAGTAAGGAGCTCATTGAGGGTCCTACAGTGTCTTTTCCTCTTGTACTCCTGATCTTTGCACTGCAATATATGGAACGAATTACAAATCCAGTTTCTATAATGGTAAGAAAGTGAAGTTAAGAAATCACACAAGCACTGAGCAAAAATATGGAAGGACTCAGAACTTCTTCCAGGGCTGAAATCACGAGGCAATGTCCAAATCAGTCTAACACATACTCATCAACAGGCGAAGCTCTCTAACAGAAGATTTAGTACTAACCTTCTGATGAAGAGAAAGGACCATATGTGGAAAACTTGCAAACTGGAAAAGCACAAAGAAAATGAGCTGACTTGAGAGATGCTGCCACAGGAGCTGGCTTGTTCCCCCATCATCAAACTTCTCCTCCGTCTCAGATCGTTCCATGGCGTAGACCACCAGATCCACCAACTGGTCCTCCAGCACAGGGCAGCGCTGCTTGTGCTGTAGGGCAGAGATTAAATACAGTATTCCAAAAGCCTCCTGGTTAGTTTCCCAAGTTTCCAGTTAATGGCCATTATTTGTAACAAGAGGCTGAGAAGCAGGAAATGAAGTTGAACTTAGAAAGTTAAGGTTAGATTGAGTCTATTAAAGCTGCATGATGTTACATAATCACAGAGGATGAGTTTCATAAAAAAATTTTTTTTCAGGTCTCATACAAGACAGACTTCCCATTAACTTTTGACTTTCACTACAGACATTATTTCAATTTGACAAACGGCACAGCAGAGTATAAAATTTTGTTATTTATCCTTTGAAAGAAGTTAATTTAAAAGGCATAGCAGTATTAATTTTGCAATCTAACTCAAAATATGAAAACCCTGGATTTCGAGGCATCAGATTGTGATAAGAAAGCCAAGAAGTGTGTGAATTTATTATAAAGTAACTACCACAAGTTTACTCTAACTTTATATACAGAGGTATACATAAATAGCTGCCAGACTACTCAATATTTGTTTTTCAATGTGTGTCACTGATTCTGATACTGAAATGGAAACTTCCTCTCCAGAAAACTGGTCTCAAAGTTCATCTCTGCTCTTTTAGAAGTCAAACATAATGCAGCTTTAATTGTAAATTAGACTATTTTAAACTCTAAAACAAGAAAAAGAACTGAGTTTAAACACTAAAAATGAAAATGCAACTTCCCTTTCTAGAGGCAAAATGATTTATGCTTTTTAAAGTGTTTTAAAAATAAACACTTTTACCAAAAGATGTTAAGCCATACTTTATACATTTTCATATTTCCTTTATAAAATATATAATATGGCTTAATAGTCAGGCAGTTAGATGCCTTTCTAGTGAATACAATTACTAATATACATGCTTTCCTTCTAAACTTTAGATGTAATTGTTCATCTTTTGCCATGAAAAAGGGATATGATTTCTTTAAATTTAGGGGGGAAATGCAAAATGGGGACGAATTTGGAAAAAAACAAAACATAATGAATAGCATCCCCTTTTGCATGCTCTTTGCCAGCTCCAAACTTGTAAAGCTCCAAGATAGCTGCACTTTCTTAAAGCATGCAAGTAAAACAAACGTCTGTCCAAAACAGTAAGCGTCAATGGTTGTTTCATATTTTTTTCCAAAAACACAATGCCATGTTCACAGTTCAACCACATTACAGTTTTACAAAGAGCAATAGTAACACCACCAGTTGAGACTACAGTACTTTTCCTCCAAATGTAATTATCATTATGAAGCAGAGCAAAGTGCAACGGACAACACTACAAACTATTTCTTAAATCAGCATGCAAGACTACTGTGTACAGGGCTTGAAATTCACTAGTTCTGCCAACCACCAACAACCTAAGAAATGTGTCAGACAACACAAATTGAGAGTGAGGTCATTCAAAGTACACAAGAGTCAGAAAAATTTGTGAGAGGAAGTAAAGCCATTATTTCCAGTAGGAATTTTTCCATCAGTGGTGGGAATTTGCTTCTAGTTTGGAAACTAACCAATTTGTCACCTATTCCTCCATCCATGATGGTCTTTCATCAATCTGCTTTAGGAAAAAAGAGAAAACTAAATAAAATTGGTTTTAGCATCTGAGTCATTTCGGAGTTAACCTTTTTAATATTAGCTATTTGTTTTTTTCAAAAAAAAAACAACAACTGGATTTTTACCTATACATTTTAAGGGTATAGTGATGGTCATACAGTTAATGATTTAAGGAGAAAAACCAAAAACATTAAATTTTGACAAAGTAAGAAGGAAATTTAGTTAAAGCTGATGATTTTTCCATATATACCATGCACGACTCAAGATGAGATCCACATTTTCTGTGAAGAATTAAATCATCAGGAATCTCTATGGAGCCTAACTGCCGGTGATGAGGGTGGCAGAAGATCTCTCAGGATTAACTCTATATTTTCCAGGGATTTTTGGTTAAAACCAAGGATATTTCTCAAGCCAAGTTTAGGGATAGCTTAAACGTGTTTGTTTACTTGCCAATTTTAATAATGCTCCTCCCTCCCCCCGCCTCCAAATAACCTGTGCTACCACTTTAGAATAAGAAGTTCGGCTTTTGTTTTCAATTACTACGGTAAGTACTCTAAAATTAAGACTCTCCATTACATAGATTATTTTACAAAGTAGAACAAATGAAAATTTGCAAAGCAGTTAAATAATCTGTAAATAAAGATTAATTATCAGTCACTAGGCTATAATAATTCTGTAAGCCAATGGACACTATGTGTATAGTTACTCACAACTTGTTTTCTGAAAATCTCATAAATTTAAGTCTTCATTATATAAGCATATAAGTTGAATTAGTTTACATTATTTCTATATGCATGTTTTAACATCTTTTAACAATATGAATCTAAATTCAATATTTAAACAATTCACATTCTGCATAATAGCTCAAATTATATTGGAACATTTTAAATTTTATGCTTTTATTAAAAAGCTTAAGCACTGAGAAACATTAACAGTAACCCCTACCCATGGCCCTGATTCTTTCCCATCATGACTTCAAACAGCAAATAATAAGGCTTTTTTCAGTCTTAGTAAACATATTCTAGCTAAGAAACCTCAAACATGTTTATACAGCAGTTCTGGTACAGCTTTTGTGGTGAAATTTTAACATGTACTTAGGTGGACTTAATTAATTTTAAATAATTATTTCAGTGCTAGAAAACAAATTTTATTTAATCCTCATCTCGTAATATTTTTTCTATTGATTTTCAGAGGGTGAAGGGAGAGAGAGAGAGAGAGAGAGAGAAAGAGAGAGAGAGAGAGAAAGAAAGAAAGAAACATGGATGTAGAGAGACATCAATTGGTTGCCTCCTGCACGCGCCCCTACCAGAGCAGGGGTTTGAACCTGCAACCCAGATACCTGCCCTTGACTGGAATTGAACCCACGACCATTCCATGCGCAGACCGATGCTCTAACCAGTGAGCAATGCTGGCTAGACATAGAAAACAATTTTAAAGCAATACCTATTCAGGACCAGCTGGGAAAAAATATCCCTTTGTATGTCATTTATTGTACTCTCTGCCAATAAGAACTGGAGCGCTGTGCCAGTTCATACCACTGTAATGGTGCCTTTCAAATATAAACAGTGATGAGTCTAGTACTTCACTGTCTCAGGGTAGCCAGAGTTCATACACCACCACATAAGAACTTGAGTAGCATACGGTTTGTAGTGCTTATTCAGTAGAAAGAACACAAACTCGTGGGAACACGCAAAGCAGTATTCTTCTACTGTGAACACTCCACTTAGCTGGTCACAGAACTGGGCTATTTATGACCTTCTAAATGTGACCAATTTTAAGATAAAATATAGCCCAATTCCTACTGGAAAATGCAATATAGACAGCTCTTTAAAGGTTTCAAGCTTTCATTAATTACTGCATTGCTAGAGAAAGGACAAGAAAGGACAATGCAGGATATAGTTTTGTAATGATAAAAGACGTGATAAGGTAACTTGCTTATTTTTAATCATATGCTTCTGATACTGTGTGTTCTCATTTTCTTTACTTTCCAGATGGTGAAAATAACATATGAAGTCAATTCAGCACATACCTTCCATCTGCAAGTTCACTCACTAAAGTTTCTACAAAACAACTACTGATGAATTGTGAAGTTTTGACAATGTTTACACTTCAGCGGGACCAATACTAATAATGTTCTGTCAGCATTTCCATTATAAACTTTATTTTTTATGGATTTATGTCTTAGTCATAAACTTTTTTTAGGTTGAAACTTGTTATTGAAATAATTGGATCAGAGATACTCTTCTTTGAGTTGTTTCGTCAATTTTTGGATTGAGAAGAACTGCCTCCCAAAAGAAAGAAGCTAATGATAGCTAAGGCTATCTGGGGGAGGGTACTTGCAGCTCAAATGACCACTGGTATAGTTATCTACCAACTGTAAAAAAATTGAGTTGTTGGATTTAAAATTCATTGCAAAAATTAATTTTAAGAAGCAGCATAAAGCATTCTTTCCAAGTTGACTAAATACTTACCTCTAACTCAAGTGAAAGTTCATCAGAATTAATGTCTGTGTATTTAAGGTATTAAATTGACAAACTGATTGTATGAGGTAACTGTCATATACTGCGCGTACAAAGGCTTGTTCAAACAAGGAAACTTGGTAAATTTTTCAGAAGAAAAAACTTAAAATAATAAAAGAGATACTGCTACTAGGGTGAGATTTGGCATGCAAAGTTTCAACACTGAGCAAGTTTTATGGCCAAGCTATATGTCCTTAAAAATAGGGCTTTATAAATGGAAGCACTGGCACAACCTTCACTATAGTATTGCAAACAGTAACGCTATTTTATATAACCTAGACAAGAACGTCTTTTTAAAAGAAAAAAGCTGGTCTATTTTAATGTTAGGCTCAAAAATTTTTAACAAAAATAATTGGAATCACTATTTTGCTCTAAATCTCCAAGGTGAAAAGTCCGGGAACAGACTTGGGACTGCGTAAGAGTTTGATTTATAAAGTTTGGCCACAGTGTCCTTTGCCCGCCACAGGTGAGCTTCAACTGAGGGGAGCTCACTCTAGGAGGACACATCTGGCAAAGACGGACAAAGAAGGGTGCTTGTCAGGCAGGTATGGGGTCACCTAGGAGTGTGGCATTTCTCAGTCAATCCCCATGTTTCCAAAAAAAGCCTTCTCTGTGTCAGGTTTACCACTCCAACTTTTAAAAGTAACGCAGCTCTACTGAAGTGCTTGTTCTCTACTTTGTTTTGTTTTAATTTTTCTTTTTTAAGACAAAGCAACGTAAGTATTTTTACTGATGTTGTTATTTCTCTATGTTTTAAAAGTCTGGAAAGATAAAGGCCACCATAAATCTTTCCATCTCTAAAAATTCTACCAGGCTCGCTTTAGCCCTAAAGTATGAAAAACAGTAAAATGGAGTGGGGAGAAAAACAACCCATCAAAAAAGCGACAGGTTTTATTGTGTGCCAGGCGTTGTCTCTTTGTTAAAAAGGGAAAAAAAAGAAGAAGAAAAAAACAACCAAAAACCAAAACCAAAAACAATCCACCAAAAACAACTCTCAGATCCCAAGAAGAATTTGTTTGAGTGGCCTTGGTCTTAGCATGGTCCTGCCAATTTCAAGCCCCGACCATACATGAATTCTCTAAACGGAATCAGTGGCTACAAAGCGGCCAGCGTATCGTTAGTCACAATACAACAGTAAGGTTGTGAACATACCTGAGCAATGTTCAAGGTCTAGAGCATTGGAGGATGGGCAGGACAAGACAGGACAGAACAAAAATAAAGGAAGAAAAAAAGAAAAGACAAAACAGTGACTATGAGGCCAGCCTCAAGGAACCCAGAGTCAGCACAAACCCTCCCACATGTTAAACCACCGAAAACATATACCCACCCCCCGCAAAAACAAAACAAAAAAACGTCAGCAATGAGGCCATGCTGAAGACACTGTGGGTTATAAAAAAGGTCACCCAAACAACAACAAAAATAAAAATTAGGGTTAAGTCATGTGTAGGTTTCTCTGGCAAAAGGTATACTTGAAACTGGCCTTATAGAAAAAAAAGCAATGCAAAATAAATCAACTTTCAAAATATCTCCTTTTAAATTTAAACATTCTGAAAGCAATATATATATATGATAGGAACAATACATTGTTTAGTAAATCATATATTTTTTAAGAATCACCAAATAGTCTTTAACTGTTTTGCTCAGTTAGCTATAGCAAAGAAAAGAGAAAAGAATAGTGCAGCTTCTACACAGAATTTACTACGTTTCCATCACAATACAGTACCTGCTTATTTAAACCTAGCATATTGCAGACCATATCCCTGGAATAAGGCTGCTCCAATACATATCTCAACAAAGCAGTCTGTGGTTCAAACAGATCCTTTAAAGAAAATAAAAAATCATTATTGCTTCAAGATCAAAGTAAATTCAAATAATTTGAAATTGGGATCAAAAAATCCTCTCAAGGCATTGTTACCTGCACACTGTAGGCAGTATCTCGTAAAAAAAAAAAAAAAAAAAAAAATCATAGGATTTTAGTGCTTGTTGCAATTAATCTATTCCATCCCTTATTTGATAAGGCAGAGGGACTTGCCAGAGTCAGACAGAGTCTAAACTTAAAAAATGACTTCAGCTGGCCACATGAAAGTCTAAGCATCACTGTAAGGGAAAGGATTTCCTGCTCAGAAACCTAATCAAAGAGAAGTGGCGGCCATTCCCAATCACCTCACACAAGTGAAAACAAACACTATTTCCCCATTGGGAGAGGACAAATGACTCGATAGCACAGGGTTTAAGGTTGTGGCATCATCTTTCCTGAGTTCAAATTCTGGTTCTACCACTTCCTAACCATGGGCCTCAGTCAAGTTACTACCCATTTTGTGTCTCTGTTTCATCACCTGTATAATGGAGATAGTAAGATGATAGTTAAAAATAAGAATTTCACAAAGTAAAGTTTTTAGGACACTGCCTGGCACACAGTAAGCACACAATAAATTTATCTGTTTTCGTTATTATTGCTATCATGATGAAAGTGAAAGTAAATGCCATTTAGTTTACCACATTTTCACGTTCCATAATTTTCTGACTAATATGCCAAGAGCTCAGATTGTTACCTTACATTCACTATTTAACCCTCTTCACTTTTGAACAAATTTGTTAGCTACTCTACTTTTGACATAAAACACTTTTGACATAAAACATGTACATGAACAATATCCAGCCCTCCTCATACCTTGCTGGTATCAATCCAACACCCAAAATAATATAATGATCTATCAAATTTCATTACAGAATTATGTTTTTACCTTGTTTCACTTCACTAATATTTGTGGAATTTTTTTCCTTTGTTTTCTATTCCACTTGTGCCTCGTCCCCCTTTTTAAAAATCTAACAGATATAAGGCTCACTCTTCAAATTTTAAGGACACTGCAAATTCATTTCTGGTCCTTCCTTTGTGAAGAAGGAATGAAAATAAAGAATCAATTTAAAGTTAGTTTTCTAATTCCACGCACTTTGCCAGAGGTGGACCACTGGAGCCTAAACACCTGAAATATGAATCACACAGCAAAGCACACACTATCTTTCATTACATATGCACTTCTTTGGCCCTGGCTGGGTAGCTCAGTTGGTTGGAGCATTGTCCCCATACACCAAGGTTGTGGGTTCGGTCCTCAATCAGGGCACACACAAGAATCAACCAATGAATGCATAAACAAATGCATAAATAAGTGGAACAACAAATCAATGTCTGCCTGTCTGTCTCTCTCTAAAAGAAAAATCAATAAATAAAAATTTAAAAAATAAATATTTACTTCTCTAGTCTATGAAGAGATGACAATTTAGCATCACACATATATTACAGTGTGAAGAGTGTTAGGCCAAAAGTTCCATTATATTCAGCAACATACCTTATCATATGGCAGAAGGCCTTTCAAAGGAAAACGAAGAGTTGCAGGATCCAATTTCCATGAATTGCACATGGCACCTGAGTTATTTACAACTGGCAGAAGGCTGCAGCGGCCTGTATGTATTACAAAAATTGTTTTTAAGTAACAGTTAACACAATACTGGTCCTTCATTCACTCTATAAATATTTAATGAACATCTATGCCAAACCAGACGCTGGTTTAAAAAATGTTTGAATTAGATGAAAATTTGGAAATTGTCTTTGATTACTTTTAGTCCTGATGGTTGGAGACCAATACGTGAGACTGTGAACACGCTGTGGGCCTCCAGGTATCCACAAAGTCTGCTATCAATTCGTACAGGCCTTCCAAACTCAAACATGTTGCATTTGTCCAAGTATCTAGGGCAGAGGTCAGCAAACTATAATCCATGGGTCAATTCCAGCTTGCTACCTATTTTTGTAAAGTTTAGTCAATCGCACTTCCTATGAGCCCGGTGCTATTCTGCAGACTGAAATACAAAAGTAAACTAATAAATGGTTCACTGCCGCTTTTGCATTGCCATGGCAGAACTGAGTAGCTGCAACAGATCGAATAGCCCACAGAACCCAAAATATTTACTGTATCACCATTTATAGAAGTTTGCAGAACTTTCTAGGACAGCGTCAACATGACTGACTTCAAGCATGATGTTCCTAGAGGCCTTGGTTGTAGCATATGACCACCAGCACATACATCTAACTGCCTGACGAATCCTGCCACTTGGATGGCTCATGAGTACGACAAGCTCAACAAGGATTAAATTGAGCTCATCATCATCCTTCTCAAACCCACATTATTTCAATAATTCATTAAATGATACCAATACCCACTCAGTCACAAAAGCTAGAAGCCTGAGCATTATCTGTCTGGTGTTTAGTTTATTTTTGAGTTTGTCTGAATAGCCCCGGCTCATAGGAAGTGCTATTGACTAAATAATGGTCTACATTCCCAGACAGTTTCGAGACCACCATGATGTCTAGAAATAACTCAGGAATATACATGCGCACTGCAAACACTGCCAAATCACAGGCTTATTTTTAAAAGAAAACTCTGAGAATCTAATAAAACATGAAAAAATGGGAAATAAAATAAGTGCAATAGAGAGCAAAGGTGTGAATTGCAATGGGCTAAAAGCCTGACAGTTTAGTGTATTGTGGACACGGAGGGACAGGTCTGTAATGATATTCGATCCTGTAGAGATTCCACGACGCTTTCCTAGCTCTATTCCCAATTCCCGCTAAGCACCAGGACATCCATCTAGGATGGTTCTGCTTGAAGCTCAAGCCCAGTCCTGACATTTGCTTCTCCCTCCCTTCATTCAGCACAAAGTCCCTGAGAACAAGCCAAAGGCTGTGCAGCTCCTAGAGAGTCACCAAATGACAAGCCACCAAGACGTGTAAGATACTATCAATTCTGTTCCACAGCCAGGTCCTTCCTCCCACTCTAAAGCCACACACCGCTTAGTATACTTTACATTACAATCCTACCACAAATGGAGTTTATCCTTGCTGTGGGCCTGAAGGTATCCACGAAGTCTGACACTAGGTTTCCAAGTAACTAAAAACAAAACAAAAACCAAGCAAGTATAAAAATAAATTCAAGACTGCTCTGAACAGAATGATCATTTACATAAAATGAGATAAAATATGTGAAGATTTAGTCTAAAGCCTGGCACATGGAATTACTCAAAGGTGGGTGTGCTTTTGCTTCCTTCTAAACAACTACTTACCAATTCCTCTGCCTCTGAATTAGGCCAAGTCATACCACACTGTCCTTAGCTATTTGATGAAGCTATGTATATTTTATCACGTGTCAACAGGACAGAAGAGACATGAAATAGAAAATGATAGCCCAGCCAGTGGCACAATGGGCTACGAACCCACTGAAATTAACCCATGAACCTGGAGGTCATGGCTCAATTCTGGTCAGGGCACGTGCCTGGGTTTCTGGCTCTAACCCCAGTAGGGGGCATGCAGGAGGCAGCCAATCAATGATTCTCTCTCATCATTGATGTTTCTGTCTCTCTCTCCCTCTCCCTTCCTCACTGAATCAATAAAAATATATTTAAATATATATATATTGATAAAAAGACATAGCACCTAAGGATAAAATTAAGCATTTTAAAAATAAGTGCAAAAGAATAAGATCAACGTAACTATTTTTTATTAAAAATGCTATTAAAAATTTGGGAAAATATCAAATTTACCCAGTGTGGAAGTTTCCCCTCAGGATACAGTTTTCTGATCTCTGTGACTGCAAAATAGGCTGGTAACAAACAGGCATTTCTTTCCAAGATATATGCTATAACCTGCGAAAAATAAAAGGGCAACATTGTTATTCTTGACTAGTTCTACAGATGAGCCCTTTAAATGCAACAATAACAGCAAATTACAAAGCAGACATATTACTCCAGTAATTTATTGGGTTTAAACTATAGCACAAAAGAATTCACTTATATGTGAAGAATCTCTAAAAATGAAGATTAAGAAACAATAGAATGACTGTTGATAGTTAGTAACATTGAAAATGCTCTAAATATTATTAGACCCCAATAGGAGAGCAAGAGACCAAGGTAACAATTCTAGCAAAAAGCACAACGATCTTTCACGTGGTCCATAGTCTGACATCTTATAATGGTTGGAAGTACTTTAACATCTATATTATTGTCTTTTATAATTAAAAACCATGAATTAATCAAAATATAAAAAGTAAAATAGCACCTGTAAAACTAAAAGTGATTTTGGGGGGTGCTCCCAAGAAGCATGCATCTCCTAAATTCTAAGGGTCCCCAGGAGACTTCCAGCCAGGGGAGCAATGGCTGCAGCTCACATCCCTCCACCCCTGAGCCTGTCTCCAAGGCCCCCTTTCTCTGACTTTCCAATGAGCCGAAGCAGCCCCACTGAGGCGCTATCCTGTTGCTCCTTCTACCCTAAGCCCTTCCTTGTTTCACTGTCCCCAGCTTTAATAAATGTATTCTTAAAAAAAAGTGATTTTTGTAGAAGTAAACAAATGGAACATTCCACAAATTACCATGAGTTTTAAAAGCACAGAATTGCAGGTAACTATTTTTTGAGGCTATGATCAAGGTTTAAATTACCTCTCTTGCTGTCAGAAGCTGCTGTACAACAGCTGAGCTCACTGTATTGGGAATCGTCAAGATTTTCTCCAAAATCACTTTTAAGAGATCTCGAACACCCTGATATAAGAAAAAAGCCATAGGTTAAAATTGAGTAATGTCCCCTGTGCCAAACATCGAAAGGTTTCAAGATTACATACACACTCAGAAAAAAGTTCCCTTCCAAACCACATCTCAACTCTTCTAAATGGGAGATAATATTCAAGTCCCTAACATTAACCCAAGAGATGTCATGCTCCAAAATGGAATTCTAAAGAATGCCTTGTCATATCAACGAACAAAGAAAGTTACTAACAAATAAAAAGTAAACTTTCCACACTCTGGCAAACTTTCTGACTGTCAGAACAGAAGTTTGTGGTCGAAAAAGCTTGATTTGGGTTTATACACAGAAATATATTTGAATAGAACTTGAAAATAATCTGAAAATATGAACAAAAATATTAAACTTTCTGCTCACTCCCTTTGGCGTTTCTAACTTTATTCTCCATTCTCAACTATCACATACCTTAATCCTTCCAATTCACCAACAAGGCTATTCTGTTAATCATTCATCCCCTTCTACTACTAGTACAAGGCGCATTATTTCAGAGCACAAGGTGATACATAGAGAAGAAATCTCATTCAATACTCATTTATTCAATATAAACTATGTGATGAATCTTGTAAAAAAGATAGAGAAAACATACATGAGAGAAATCAGAAACAATTATACAGCACCATATTTAAAAAAATTAAAAATTGCATATTAACCTGCTAAGGAGACTGAAATAAGTAGAAAAATAATCAGAAAAAATGCCTTAGGATACATTTTGTATTAAAACATAGTTCACATAAATAATTATCAACTCATTTTTTATTACAGAAAATACAGAAATAAAGCACAAGGTCAGGTGTTGATAATTCTTTTAAGAAGAAAAATAACAGCCTTGGACAGTGGCTCAATGGTTAGAGCATCGGCCAGTGAACCAAAGGTTCTTGGGTTCAATTCCCTCCCATTAAGGACACATACCTGGGTGGCAGGTTTTATCCCCACCCCATTCAGGGCGTGTGCAAGAAGGCAACCAATCAATGTCTCTCTCTCTCTTTCTTCCTTCTCCTCCCCTTCCTCCTCCCTCCCTTCCTTCCACTCTAAAAACAAAACCAAACCAAACCAAAAAATCAATGGGAAAAATATCCTTGGGTGAGCATTAACAAGTAAATAAAAAATAAAATGTATTCTTCCTCACTAGGATGGTAAAGAATTGAAAAAAAAAAAGAGAAAAAAAAGAAAAATAATAGAAGTGGCTTGAATGAAGCAAAATGGCTTTTGCAGCTATTGAAATACTGCAATATGTGACACAACTAGAAAGTATATGCTGTTGTTTTGGGGTCAGAGCAGAGCGCTAAAGATGCTAATTAAGAAAGGACACCTGTGCAAGAAGGCCAAGGTGAGGGTGAAGCGGGGCTTGCTCCCTCCATCTGCTGATGTCTACATCCCTTCTCAGCCCCACACTCCCCTCCGCTGTGCTTTCATTTGAAAAGGGCCCCAACGTGATAAGATCTGTGGCATGAAGAAACCCAGTCTGCTTGGCACTTCCTGACTCATCATAAAAACGTATTAGCCACCTGCGTTCTTATGTTGGGGAGAGCAGGGAGCTGAGGGAGACATTTTAAATCCTTTTAGGAAATAAGCAACACAAAATAGATTTTGTAAATGTTTCCACTTCATTTCTCCCGTCTGAAGTTAAGATATCCACAACTGAAAATTAACCTTGCCTGACAGCTGTTACTTTTCATAATTAGTAAAAAAATACCTTATAATCCACTCCACCAATTATGTTCCGAACCAGTTTAAAAGTTAGGGCCCAAAGCTGTGTTCTTTCCCATTCAAGAGTATGAGTGTTTATCAGGGATTCACAAACCATCCTAGGAAAGAAGCCAACAACATTCCAATTATAAGACAGAAGTCTACAGTTCTCTAGCAGCCCAGGTCTGTATACTCTAGCTATTTTATTTGTCACAGTATTTTTCATAAAAGTACATTAATCAAGCACACTTTTTAAAAGTATGTATAGTATTTTATATATTTTACTTGTATGAAAGGATAAACACAAAGTAGAACTAAATAGTACTCTATATTTTTACTGGAAAGAAACCTAAAGATAGATGGTTAAATGTTTACCATCTATCAGCTTGCGGCAACTGTATTTTTCCAAGACGGCTACCAGATTTTTGATCCTTATGTTCTTCTGAAATGTGAGACTGATATTCTGCCCGTAAGAGGTTGAAGGAGAGTCGACCTTCTCTTCCCTTAAATCTGGACAGGCCTTAGACCATGGCAAAGGATTCTGTATGACTTCAAAAACAAGATGATACTGCTCTGACCTGGCCCTCTTTTGAATGCTTGCTTGCTCTTGCAGTCCACCATACTTTGAGAAAGTCCAGGTCACGGAGAGAGGGCCCGTGCAGGCTCCAGCCAACAGACCCAACTGAGGTCCCAGATGATAGCCCGGCATCAACCACCAGACATATGAATGGAGAAGCCTTTGTCATGACTCCAGTCCTCGCTACCATCTGACTATAAGAAAGACCCTGAGAAAAAACTGCCTCGTAAGCCCAGTCAACCACCATGAGCGTTAATAATAAAACAATTATTACGGTTTTATTATTATTTATTTATTAATATATTTTTATTGATTTCAGAGGAGAAGGGGGGGGGAGAGAGAGAGAGAGAAACATCAATGATGAGAGAGAATCATTGATTGGCTGCCTCCTGCATGTCCCCTACTGGAGATTGAGCTAGCAATCTTGGCATGTGCCCTTGACCGGAATCGAACCCAGGACCTTTCAGTCCATAGGCCGATGCTCTATCCACTGAGACAAACGAGCTAGCGCTGATTATAACTGTTTCAGAGGATGGTGTTTAAGTGCAGCAAATGCTAACTAGAACAAGCTCATTAAAGTGAGTGATTCTAGCCCCTAAGCTGAAAGGCAAAGCCAGTCTGTTTTTGAGCCTCTAACAGGGCTCCTCAAACTTTTTAAACAGGGGCCAGTTCCCTGTCCCTCAGACCGTTGGAGGGCTGGACTACAGTTTAAAAAAAAAACAAAACTATGAGCAAATTCCTATGCACACTGCACCTATCTTATTTTGAAGTAAAAAACACAAGGCAGCAAAACACCCAGTAGGCCGGATAAATGTCCTCGGCGGGCCGCATGTGGCCCGCGGGCCGTAGTTTGAGGACCCCTGCAGCTAAACAATTCTAAGAATACTGTGCCCTGGCCCTGGCTGGGTAGCTCAACTGGCTAGAGCGTCATCCCATTATGCCAAGGTTGCCAGTTCGATCCCCGGTCAGGATACATACAAGAATCAACCAATGAATGCATAAATAAGTGGAACACCACATTGATTTTTTTTTTCCTCTCTCTAAAAAAAAAAGAAAATTTAAAAAAATCAATCAATAAAAATTTTTAAAAAGAATACTGTATCATAGAAACTAAAACCTGAGGTATTATGAAGTATTGTTTGTTCTTTTTAATTTTTATTTATTGATTTTAGAGAGAGCAAGGGAGAGAGTGGGAGAAACATCCATTTGTTGTTCCACTTATTTATGTATTCACTGTTGACTCTTGTATGTGCCCGGATGGGGGACTGAACTCAGAACCTTGGCATAGCAGGACAATGCTCTAACCAACCGAGCTGAGCTACCCGGCCAGGGTTTAAGGATTGCTTATTGAACCTAACTTCCTTCTTCATTTCCTTATCGTTTTACAAGAACCTCGATCAATTTCCAAATATTAATAAAAAAAAAATAATTCTTTGGATTGGTTACACCCACCAATAAACATACCTGGGTGGAAGAAGACCAGTCTCAACTGCCATTGCTAAGCAGTCATAAAGAAAAGAAATTCTTTTAGGACTATGCTGGCCATGAATGAATTTAACAATCCACTGGATGCACTGTACATGAGATTCCTGGAAAATGAGAAAATGATTATATTTTAAGTCTAAAGTTATATCTTGCAACTAACAAATAGCTAATACTACACACCTGGGAGTACTGCATATCAAGACTACGAGTGAGATAATCTACTGTAAACATTTGTTGATAAAGATAATTTTTAAAAAATAAACAATTCAGACTTAGCATTTCAGTTATATTAAGCATAAAACCTTACAATTATATATACTAAAATTCCCACCATTTTTATTTCATGGGACCTCTAAAACGTCAATAGAAAACTCTAACACAAATTACAAGCAGTAACCTATTCAATGGCAAATAGAAATATTCCTGTCACTGGGGGGTGGGGGAAGGGAATTCATTATGGGTTAATACATCAGCCTCATGAAATTTAGTGTGAATCTAATCCCTAAGAGTCAAAAAAATGAATCCAGTAACATAGCAAATTTATGGACTTACATAGCTTTAAATGTGATACAGAAATGCAGTGCCATATCAAAGTCTGTCTTCTAGGAAATCCTCAAGAATCACCTATGCCCTGTTCCTCTGCACTACCACGATCTCCAACACATACTTCTATTGTTGAATATATGCTGATTTAGAAAGATCTATTTTCTTCCTGGCTCCCTGTAGAGTATAATCTTCTTGAAGACAAGGGCCACACCTTAACTTCATACAAACAAATATACCCTCGGACCCAGCATTAGTGCTTCTAAGAATCTGTTCTGTGTCTGTATACATTATTCATTTTGCATTGTTTAAGGTAGGAAAGATAAGAAGCAACTTCAATGTCCGTTAGTAGGAGACTGGTTAAATAAAGGTACAGCCATAATATAGAACAGTATGCTGCAAGAACGGAGGGCAGAAAATTTAACTTTTAGTGGGCTGCTGTAAAATTACTTTCTTAACACATTAAGCGCCATGTCAGTCACTGGTGACTGACACTAGACTTTCCCTCGGGACCAGTCAGTCACTGGTGCCGCCAGCATATCGGTGAAATCGGGATAACCAGAAAGGAAGACAAAACAGGGTTGGGGCTTAACATGTTAAGCAGGATTTTTAAGGATTTTTTAAAAAAGCAAGGTGGGAATGAACAGTGTACACAGAATATGACCATTTGGTAAAAAATGATTCTACATGCACAAAATATTTCTAGAAGGAAACATAAGCTAAGCACACTGGTTGCAGGGAAAATACTTTAAAAAAAACAAAACGAATGTATTGCCGCTATGTGATCCATGTCTAAGTAGCAAGTCTAATCACCAGCACCACAACTGCACACATTTCCCTACCTGTAACGGCCCATGAGAAGAAAGGGCACGACTGGAACACCCTCTTAAAGGACCGCATATTTTGCCTTTTTTAGGGATACATTTCTTGGTGACTGTTCTTCATTACTAAGTGTTACTA
The DNA here is from genome assembly GCA_004026665.1 of Murina feae. NCBI lineage: Eukaryota > Metazoa > Chordata > Mammalia > Chiroptera > Vespertilionidae > Murina > Murina feae. Next base: position 27,786 of record PVJC01015136.1, read on the forward strand.
TTCTTTTCCTCGCTTTTCTTATACCTTTATATCCTATGCCAGGGGTCCAGTGCACGAATTTGTGCACCTTGAAAGGAACTGTGGGCCATGAGTCTGCAGTGGGCACAGGGGCAGGTTTTGGGCCATCCTCCATGCCCCCTCCTGGCTCCTCCTACCATGGCCTCTGGTCCCCTCCCTACCAGCAGCCCTGCTCCCACCACTGCTGCTCCTACATGATGATGGTGCTGGCGCCAGCAGCAGATGCGAGTGGCATCTGCCCTGATTGGCCCTCAGGAGCAGGGGGAGGTGGAGAAACCCTCAGGGACAATTGGGGCCAGCAGCCTCTCACACCCACTGATGGTGCCAAGTGATAGGGGCAGGTGCCAGGCACCAGCAGCAGGTGTGAGTACCGGGAAGACCACAGTGCACGGGAGCAAAGAATTTTCAGTAACCACCAGAGGCTTGCCCTGATGACAGCAACTGGTGCCCCACCTTGATATGGCATTCCTGCTCACCTGCCCCACCATCCCGCTGTGGCCGATGCCCGCCATGTTCCGCACTCTGCCGCCTGCTGCCAACACTCACCATGTTCCGTGCGCACCCCCTGGTGGTCAGTGCACATCATAGTGATCAGTTGTTCAGTTGTTCTGTCATTCAGTCTATTTGCATATTAGGGTTTTATATATAGAGATAATAAAGAGCTAATATGCCAATTAGACTGGATGGCAGAACATTCTAGAATGACCTGCTGGAATGACCAGTGGGCGGGGGCGGGGGCCAGGGCCAGTGACAGCCTATGCCACCAGGCCAGCTATGGTGGTCCCTACATCTTCCCCCCCATCCACAAAGATGGCAGTGCGGGCCTGGCCCCGCATCTCCCCTTCCACAGAGGCAGCTGCAGGGGAGCAGGCCTAAGCCACAGTTAGACATCCCCCAGGACTCCCGGGCTGCCAAAGGGATGTCTGATTGCCAGCTTAGGCCCGATCCCCTGGGGAGTGGGCCTAAGCCGGCAGGTGGACAACCTTTCAGGGGTCCCGGACCACAAGAGGGTGCAGGCCCAGCTGAGGGACCCCCAAAGTACACACATTTCTGTGCACCAGGCCTCTAGTCCTTATTACAAAAGCATGCATCCTTGTTGTGGCATTTCTTATCTTTAACATGGTAGTCGCTTCACTATATTGTGCCAATTGTTTTGTTGAGAAAATGAATACAATTTTTATTCTTTATAATCCCTAAAATGGCTGTTTCCAAAGGCACCAAATAAATGAGAGCAGGGTGGAAATGGTGCTGAATAGTCTAACAGAGGGCCGATGTTTGTCATCTCACGCTGCGCTGTCATCAACTTGGCTTCCCAACATACGCTTCTCCACTGGAAGAACACAAACTGAACAAATGGAAACCAGAACGGACAGATAGACGCTGATGACAACGTCTCTCTCCCTTCCCGGGGAACACGCCAACAGCAACATCAAAGTCAATGTAAAAACAATAAAAAGAAGGGCTCCAACGTCATCAGCTGAATGTGTTCCGAATGCAGTACTCACCGGAGGAAGCCCACCCCAAAACTGCCGGAAGGCCCCCAAGCAGCTAATCAGCTTGGTCTTCTCATCCTCAGGAGTGTCCATAAACATTCTAGAAACAAAAAGCCACATCACTGACCGCCCGTTTGAAAAAGGTAATTCAGCATAAATAATGCCACCGGAACAGCGGAGCTCACAAACCTCCAAGGCGAAACCTACGCAGCATCTTAACAAAGATGCGATCACATAAAAACACACACATCAGCCGCGCGCGTACTCACCCAGGGAAAGCCTCCTCTATGATTTCCGTTTTCTGTGAAACAAACAAAAGAAAACGCTATGAATGAAGCTGAAAAGAATGAAGAGGAGGGGCCTCCTGGAGCAGGCGACGCAGGGCAGCCACACAGGGCGAGGCCCCCACGGGCCTGTCACCGCGGCGCGGCACCGCGGCACCCTGCGCAAGCACGGCCTCTGCGTCGGGCCGGTTCCGTGACCCGCCGCCGCCCCGGCCCGGGCCCTTCCACTCACCACCACCTCCTCGAAAATGCTCTGGAGCTGCGTCTCCATCTGCACCATCGCCGCGCCTCCCGCGGGCGCCCGGCTCGAGCTCCGGCCCGAGCTCCGGCCACGGACGCGCAGCGGGACGGAGGCGCCGCGCGAATCCGCGGGGAGACAGGGTCGCTTTCCACTCCCGCGCTCGGCGGAATCCCCCCGGGGGCCCAGCCAATCCCCCGGGCCCTGAGCGGAAGCGCCGGGAAGTGCCTGGTGTTGCCTGATCACCCAACGCCCAGAAACCAGGGAGCCAGCAGATGGTTCCGCCGGAGGGGAAGGGCGGCTCGCGAGCTGGACCCAAGCGCCCCCCAGTGGAGCCTCGAACCAAAGTCACGCCACGGTGTTGTGGGCTGAGGCCGCCCCCTGCCGGCGGGAGCGGGAATTGCTCATAGAGCCTGCCTTGGCCAGTAAGCGCTCCAACACTGCCCGCAGCAGGAGCAGCGCCCCTTATGCTGACTGTGCTGTTTGATAAGCTGTAATCCTTCCATCGTTGTTAAATAATGACCCCTGCACTATAACTATGTGATCAAAGAGGGCTTTTTGGGAGGGTGAGTGGGAGGCGATCCCCCAAGGAACTTGTATGCATACGTGCATAACCCATGGACAAAGGCAATAGGGTGGGGAAGGCCTGGGGGGAAGGGGGCAGGAGCCAGCTAGATGGTCAATGGGGGGAAGAGGGGGACATAGGTAATACTTTCATCAATAAAGAATCATTTTAAAAAACAACAAAACATGCAATAAAGTTTTTTTAAAAAAGACAAAGGCGGCCTTTTAAATTTTTATTTATTTATTTTTACTTTATAATCATTTATCTTTAATTTTTTATACTAGATATTTCCTGCATGGTGTGTCTCCTCAGCCATTGTCCACAGGACTCTGAAAATCTGAAGGAATAAGCAGTCGCAGACCCAAGGCCGGCTTCCTCTCCAATGCTGTGGAAAGGGCAGTACATCAGGGGCAGAGCCCTATGTTCCCTTAGGCCAGCTGGGCAGAGCCCTGGGGAGACTGACCTCCCAGGGGTACCCACGTTGGACAGCCTTTCTATTCTCTAGGCCAGGGTCAACTAGGACTTGATAAATGCTCAGTTATATTACCCATTATTTCACCCCACAACCCTACTTGCTTGATCACTGAGTCAGCCAACCATTGAAATTTCAGTTGCCTCCACTAATCAGAAAGCAAATGATGGTCTTCTTAACCCTCGAAATCCATCTCAATCAACAACTCCTTTTATCTTTTGCCTTTGTAAACCCAGTCCTATCCCTTCCAGTTTGGAATGTATTCTTGGTTTGCACTAAGGGCAAATCATTATCTGAATAAACTCTCTTTAATGTTTTAAAATTAATTTCGGAGAGAAAGGAAGAGGGAGAGAGAGAGATAGAAACATTAATGATGAGAGAATCATTGATGGGCTGCCTCTTACACACCCCCACCTGGGATAGAGCCTGTAACTCGGGCATGTGCCCTGACTGGGAATCGAACCATGACCTCCTGGTTCATAGGTCAACACTCAACCACTGAGCCACACTGTCTAGGCTAATTTGTTTTTTAAATGTAGCCGCAGACTTTTGTTTACAGTGGATATTTATTTTATTTTCAATTTGTTAACTACTTTGAATAAAGATATTATGAACATTCTCAACCAAGTCCTCTGTGGACATGTTCTCTCTTCTGTTGGGTAAACACCTAGGAGCAGAATTTTGGGTCAAATGGTAAGTATATGTTTAACTTTATAAGAAATTGTCAAACAGTCCTTCAAAGTAGTGTTACCATTTTTACATTTTAATGCTACTAATATGTGAGAGTTCCAATTGTTCCACATCATTGTCAACAACTGGTGTCAATCTTTATACTTTAGCCTTCCTACTGGATGTACATTTTCCCAGTGACTAATGATGTTGATATTTTTAGATACATACCTTATAAGCTATTCAGATACCTTTTGTGAAAAGCCTGTTCAAGTCTTTTACTCACTATTCATCAGGTTAATCAGAGGGTTTATTATGCTCTTATTTATTTGTGGGAATCCTATATAATAAAAGTCTAAAATGCAAATTGACCAAATGGCAGAAGGAGAGGTTGCTATGACGTGCACTGACCACCTGGGGGCAGATGCTCAATGCAAGAGCTGCCCCCTGGTGGTCAGTGCACTCTCACAGGGGGGAGCACCACTCAGCCAGAAGCCGGGATCCTGGCTGGCGAGTGCAGCGGCTGTGGCGGGAGCCTCTCTTGCCTCCGCAGCAGCACTAAGGATGTCCAACTGATGGCTTAGGCCTGCTCCCCCGAGGGCTCTTAGACTGCAAAGGGTGCAGGCCGGGCTGAGGGACCCCCACCCCTGAGTGCAAGAATCTCGCGCACCCGACCTCCAGTACTTATATATTGTCGACACAAGTATGTCAGTGCTTATATATTGTTCACACAAGTGTGAAACAAAGATTTTTCTTTGTTTCAGTCATTTTATTGTTTTTTGTAGGGTTTTTATAAAAATTTATTTGAGTGAAACAGAGGATATACCTAGAAGCAAGATCTAAGCAGAAATAATGCTTCAGAGAGCCCTATCTGTGGATAGAGGGACTGGGTTGGCTCTCTGGACTGAAGGGTCCTGGGTCAATTCTGGTCAAGCACACATGCCCAAGTTGTGGGCTTGATCCCCAGTAGGGGGCGTGCAGGAGGCAGCCGACCAATGATTCTCTTCATTGATGTTATCAATCTCTCTCCTCCCTTCCTCTCTGAAATCAATAAAAATGCATATTTTAAAAATGCTTCAGAGAGTAACAGTTTGCAGTTTCTTTTATGCATTTGAACTTAAGGAGGAATCAGGGTGGAGTGGGTTAGTGGGGGGAAAAGGAGCACCTCTGTAATACTTTTAACAATAAAAATAAATTTAAAAAAGAAAGAAATTAAGGAGGGAAGGTATGAAAGATTAGCTAAAGGTGGGAGAAAACAAGGCTGGGGAATCTGGTTACAGAATGTTAGGTTGAAGGGGGGTCCAGGGGCTGATGCATGCCCCCACAAGGTCAGCTACCAGACAGATGACAACAGAGATTCCTTCCTGGAAACCACAAAGATCCACCCCCCCCCCTACCACCCCCAGGTCCCAGAGCCTTCCTGGAAACCATGAAGACTCTGGGGCGGGAACTCCCATAGCTCATGCTCCCCTGCCCTCACTGAACAGCTGTATGAAAAATACCCCTACTCCCTCTGTGGACCTCGCCTGGGGGCACAGAACAAATTCCCCTCCTTCAATCTGCCGGACTCTCTGACTCAGTTTCCTGGCCGAGAACCTCACACAGAATAGTTAAGATTATGTGCTCTCTTGAGAGTGGTCACCCTACAGACGGACAGGTCTGCATTGGTGGTCACATATCAGAAGTAAGATCTGAAAAGAGGTATTTTCAAGGTGTGTCAATCTGGATGCACAGAAACAATGGTCAGGGCTTGATTGAGGCAAAGCTAAGCCTCTAACTAGAGGAGTCATATGTCGCGGACGTTACTGTCCACCATGATGCGCCCAGTCAAGAATTTATGATCAGCTCACCCTGTGAACTTTCTTTTTGTGAAGCCCTTTTTTCATCCACAATATTCTGTTCTGCATCTGTCTTGTATTAGATACGTTTATGGGGAATGCTCTCTTCCTGCCATGCCTTGCTTTTTCATTTCTTTAATGATATTTTTGATTAGTAGAAATTTTTAATTTTGATAAAGTACAATTTACTATTTAAAAATTTTATGGTTATCATTTTAGTAGCCTCTGAAAATGGTAAAATAAATGGACATATTGAATGAATAAATGAACAAATATTGAAGTTGTAAATAAAGCCATGGATAGATAGTATGATGGATGCTATGTTCTGAACTGATAAGAAGTTGTCTTATAAAATCATTGATAAAATGAAAGTCCTGTTGGCCTATGGACCAAAGGGTATTGGGTTCAATTCTGGTCAAGGGCATGTGCCTCGGTTACAGACTCCTACCCAACCTGGGCCCTGGTCAGGTCTCTTGCAGGAGGCAACCAATTGATGTGTTTCTCTCACATTGCTATTTCTCTCTGTCTTTCCCTCTCTCTTCCACTCTCTCTAAAAAAATCAATGGAAAAATAATCCTAGGTGAAACTGTAGAGAATGCAGCCAAAACAGTAATAAACAATGAGCGCTTTGAAGAAAAAAAGAAAAAGGAAAAATAAATGTTACCTCTTAAGGTACTGTTATGGGCTGACTTGCTTCCCCCAAATTTATATGTTGAAATCCTAACCCTTAGCACCCCAGAATGTGACTGTACTTGGAAATAGTCTTTAAAAAGTTCATTAAGTTAAAATGAAGTCATTAGGGTGGACCCTAATCTAATATGGCTGGTGTATTTATGAGAAAGAGAAGACTGTGACAGAGACAAACAGAGACAACCCTGTGAAAACAAAATGGCCAGGTGCAAATCAAGCTTGATCCCGGACTTGTAGCCTCTAGAACTGTAAGAAAATGAATTTGTGTAATTTAAGCCACCTAGTCTTGGATATCTTACTATGGCAAACCTAGAAAACCACTGTAAGTACCTGTCTGAATCTCCTTAAAAAAGTTTATTATTATCTTTACCATTCCCCTGGTACTTTATTAATATCACTAGTATCACCCAAAATCACATGATAGTGTGGTTTAAAATGCTTTGTTTCTTCCGCCAGACTAAAGCTACTTAGAGTAGATACGCAAAATGAACATTTTCAGAAAACACATTTTCTTTATTTCAGAGAGGAAGAGAAACATCAGTGATGAGGGAGAATCATTGATTGGCTGCCTTCTGCATGCCCCTTGCAGGAGATCTCCCTGTTGGGGATCCAGCTGCAATCAAACCTGGGCCCCTTTAGTCCACAGGCCAACAAACGCTCTATCCATCCAACCAAACCGATCAGGACAGAAACTGACCATTTTTGCATCTCCTAACACATGGCTTAAAATCTGGGGCTTGGTGGTACTCACTTATTATTTGTTCCTCTGGATTAAATAAAGACATCTAAAATATGATTATTTCATGGGCAAGGCTTCCTTGGAGGAAATAGCTGTTTCTGAAGTAATGGATTGTGGATGAAAAGGGCCACTTGCTAACCTGACAAGCTCAGCGAAGGCCTGCATGATGGACTTGCAAATTCCAAGACCTAAAGTAACCTCAAAGGATGGTCTGAAATTAAACTTTAAGTAAAAGCAGTGATGGTGGGTAGGCTCCTCCTCGGCCTGCATCTTCCCTGGCAAAGTCAACCTTTACCTTAACTGAATGTGTTGTCCTTTTGCATCTATGATTACAAATCATTGAAATGTCAAGGTAACTTGTAACTTCCCTTTTTTTTTTTCTGGATTTCTCAGGGCACAACTAAATGCACCTGGGCACCAGGACAGATACCCCAAATTCCTTCATTGTTATTATTATTTTAACTAGAGGCCCGGTGCATGAAATTCGTGCATGGAGTGGGGGTGGTGGGTGGTGGTGGTGTCCCATAGACCAACCTGCACCCTTCCCAATCAGGGACCCTTTGAGGGCAGTCGACGTCCCTTTCATAATCCAGGACTGCTGGCTCCTGACCTCTCAAATGCCGATTGCCCCTAACCACTCCCCTGGCAGCCTGATAAACGCCAAACTGGTCCTGTGCTGGCCTGGCCTGAT
>PVJC01015137.1:0-35488 GCA_004026665.1 Murina feae
AAAGCTATCATTCAGAATTGAAGATCGGATAAAGAGCTTCACAGTAAAAAAAAAAAAAAGCTAAAGGAGTTCACCCAACCAGTATTATGTGAAATGCTGAAAGGTATCCTTTGAGAAGAGAAAGAAGAAAAAGTAAAGATAAAAATTATGAACAACAAATACATATCTATCAACAAGTGAATCTAAGAATCAAGTGAATAAAAAATCTGATGAACAGAATAAACTGGTGAATAGAATAGAATCAGAGGCATAGAAAGGGACTGGACTGACAATTTTCAGGGGGAAAGAGGTGTTGAGAGTATGGGAAGAGACTGGACAATAATCGTACACCTATGGATGAGAACAGCGAGGGGGAAGCGGGGTAAGAGCAGAGGGTGGGGTGGGAACTGGGAGGAGGGGAGCTATGGGGGGGGGAAAGAGGAACAACTGTAATAATCTGAACAATAAAGATTTTTTAAAAAGGTGGGGGGGAGAGAATACTTTTTCGAAACAAATCCTAATAAGCCCAGCTCATGAGAAGCCCTGCGAACCCAGGGCTGAATGCCTGCTGAAGCCTCAGGTCCAGGTTAAGTGCACATGGCCAGCCCTGGCTTCAGGGAGGTGGGAATCAGGCTCTGTCTTGTTCTATTTCGCCATTCGAGTGCTGAGCAGCAGTCAGCCTTGGGGAGACTCGCTCTGTGCACCATCACGTGGGGTAGGGCAGTCCCAGCAGGGAGGAGGGAGGGCAGCTCTGCATTTACCCCTTCCATTAGCAGTGTCAGTGCAAGGTCCCACCAGGGAGGAGAGACAAGGCTTCCTGCAAATCTAATACTCAGACTGCCGCCCAACCAGCGATGCACAAAGGCCTCTTCCTAACTAGCCCATGTGACTCCTGATCTCCCCAGTGGCCTAAACCAAGAGAGCTAACTAATTGGGTTGTTTTTATTGATTGATGACAGAGAAAGTGGGGGGAGGGGAGAGAGTTTGTTGTTCCACTTATATATGCATTCATTGGTTGATTCTTGTTTGTAGCCTGACTAGGGATAGAACCCACAACCTCGGCCTATCAGGAGGATGCTCTAACCAACTGGGATACTCGGCCAGAGCTGACTGACTGGGTTTTGAAGGCACAAAGATCGCTGTGCTAGCAGGCAGGGAAGGTGACCATGAAGTCAGAGACCCACCTTCCTGTTTCGGTTTTTCTCCATGACCTATGACATAGGACCCTTCCGCCCTTTCTTTGAGCCTCAAAGTCTCCTTTCTCACAGCACTTCCCTTCTAATGAGACAGATAATGAAACTAACTGAATAAACATGATCAGATTAGCATAATCAATGCTACAACACCTGTGAACTGAAACCATGATGCTGCATGAGGAAGCCACACACAAAACGTCACATGTGTGTGATTCCATGTGTAGAAATGTCCAAAGGGCAAATCCAGGGAGAGAGGCTACATCAGTGGCTGCCTGAGGCAGGTGATGGCGAAAGGCAATGGGCTTCCCTTTGTGGTGATGAAATGCTCTGGAACTGACTATGGAGATGCTTCCATCACTCTGAATATAGGCCAATGCTCTAACCACTGAGCACACCAACCAGGACATAACCTTTAAACTTGAGTGACAACTGACCTAAGCATGGCCCCATCATTATCACTGTCAATAATGCAGACAAAACCCTAACCAGTTTGGTTCAGTGGATAGAATGTCGGCCTGAGTACTAGAGGGTCCCAGGTTCGATTCCAGTCAAGGGCATGTACCTTGGTTGCAGGCACATCCCCAGTGGGGATGCAGGAGGCAGCTAATCGATGTTTCTCTCTCATCGATGTTTCTAACTCTCTATCCCTCTCCCTTCCTCTCTGTAAAAAATCAATAAAATATACTTTAAAATAACAACCAATGCAGGCAGAGCCTTTCTAAGACCTCCCAGTCCACAGGGAGGGGAGCGCTGATCACAGAGACTCTTCCATCAGAAGGATGGGCGAGTCGTGTCCACCCACCCTCTTGGAGGAGAAAAATCCTAATGAGCACATGCAGAGCTTCTGAATGAGACACATGCCCCGCTCCGCTGGTTCCCGTCCTCCGCATCTGGCCTGGCTGACGAGAGGGGTCGGAGACAAGGCTGCAGAGCAGTGTGGAGTCGCAGCCGCAGAACCATGCCACCTCGTCCTCTGGAATCCGACTGGTTCTGCAGCAGAGATTGTGTTTTTTGAAGCTGATCGGCACAACAGGATGTAATGGTTCGCCGCCACAGGCAATCAGGAGCACCGTATGGCGCGTTCGCGATGTGGGTCTGGATCCATTCGGGAGCAAGCATCCATCATGGCCACGATGCAAATATTAATTCCATCCTCAAGACCTAACTCCATCCTCCAACTCCAACTTCCACAGGCTGCTCCTTCAAAGTGACTCAAGTGTCTCTGCCACAGCAGCTTTGCAATGCAAATCACATCGTCATTTCCTGTCCACTCAACCTGATGAACAAGCGCATGGCCCATGCAGCGGTCACCTACGGGTGGTCCGTGGACCACTGGTGGTCTGTGAGGTCTGAAAGGTTGGCGACCGCTGGCTCAGAGCTGTGAGTCAGAGCTACACCCACTCCTGGATGTCTGCTCAACCTGGGAGACGTCCAAAGCTCACCCAAGTCTGAGAGTCCTCTGAGAGCGTATACACACCAACCTACTTGCTATGAGGACTATGGGTAGGTGGGCAAGGGTGAGTCAGAAGGGACAGGTCAGTCCACAAAAGAAGTCAAACTGAGCTCCAAAGAAACTAGTCTCTCGATGTCTCTGTTCCTCATTCTACCCAAAGCTCAGCGTCTCACTCACACCGCCCTCCAGCTGCATGGACGGTGTCCCTTTGGCTTCCTGGGCTGTGTCCTCACGGTCTGCCCACGTATTCTCCTGTGAAAATAATATTGAAAATATCCTCTATCTGTCCTTTCTGGACTCTGGGTCGGTGGTTTTTCAGCTTCAGAGAAGTACTCCAATATCCCATGAGTAGTAAATGTGTTTTGAACTGAATCTTAAAATATTCGGTTTATTTACAAAATCCAGACCAAATGTCTCCCTTAAAAGAGAACAGCGGCATAGACGATAGCTTATAAGAGAGAAAACTGAGTGTGTGTTTGTGGGCCACACAATCTGATGAATCTATGCTTCGGAGGTTCGTCAAACACCCTGGTAACGTGCTAGCAAGTAGGTCTCATCCGGGTGGGAGCTGGGAGTACCTGACGCCAGAGCCAGGCTCGCTGCGCTTTGGGTCCTTGCCGCTTGGTGAAGTGGGTTCCCTTGTCAATACAAACTGCTCCCCATGCTAACTGCTGTGCTAAGTGGCAGGAACCAATTCCTCAGCACAGCCACGCTGCTGTCCTTGATGGAGCTTTGTCATCATCCTGGGGCAGCACTGGGGGTGAGGAGAGGGTCAGTCCCAAGTGCAGGGGCCCCGCAGGCAGCTCTGCTGGGCAGTGAGTGCCCTGCATGTTATAGGAGGAAGGACGTCCTGAAAGGGTCTAGTTTTCTCCCATGAGAGAGCTTCCCATGTCCCTGCAGCTAACCACAGAAAACCCTGTACGCACATCCTGCTGAACACGTGCAAAGCCCCGTCAGCGTCCGACAGAACCAACTGGGGAGGGGATCAGGCTGCTCTGACACTGCTTTCAGCACAGTGTGGTGGTGCTGGGGTGCTGGGTGCTTGGTGGAAGTCCCGCTGTGGCTTTTGTGTGCAGAAGGGGCACGGAGGCACGGGGTCCCTTGCTGTGCACTCCCGAGCTCTGTGTCCTTTCTTCCAGGGACCCAGGCGCCAGGTCTCAGTCACTTTAGAGTCGTGGTTCTCAGGGTGCAGTCCCTGGGCCAGTGACATCAGATTCACTTCAGAGTTTATTAAACATTCAAGCTCCAGTGCCCCACCCCGACCTACTGGAACACTGGTGTGGGCCCAGCGATGACGGTGGAGACCCAAAGTCCCTGAGTGTCCCTGTCCCACTCCCTCCCCCATCACCCCTGCCCAGCCTGCAAACAGTACACTCAGGCCCCACGTGCCCTGTGTTCTCCCTCCGATTCCGTTCCCACTGAGTCCCAGTCCTGGGCTTTATGTCCCTGTCCTGACTCTTCACTTACTAATTCTAAGCCATGGAGCCTCAGTTTCTCCCTCTATCAAACGGACCTAATAACACTGCCAATAAAATGCAAAGTGCTCCAGTATTTTGGAAAGCAATGTAGCAACACTTATTTGAATTAAAAAAAAAATACTTATACCCTTTAATTCAGCAAGCCTACTCCTGAGTTCAGAAAATCCAGTTAAATAAAGTTTTTAGAAACTCAGTTAAATAAACAGTATATAAAGGCACATGTATTTGTCTATTGCAGTATTGTTCGTGGCAAACCAATTCTGATATTCCCATAGACAGGCTTAATAATTTAATGTTCCATTGAGACTCAGGAATATCACACAGCGATGAGAACGAATGAATAAGACCAAGGTTGGCAGACTTTTCTGTCAAGGTAAGAAGTGGTTTTGCAGGCTGTACAGACTGTTTGGCCAACTGACCAGCTCTTTTGCTCCACTGTGACAGGAGCCACAGCAATATGGCAATGAGTGGGCGTGAGTGTGTGCCAGTAAAACTTTACTTAGAAAACACACGTGACCTTTAACTATTTCCTCTGGATATTTACTACCAAGTGAGAAAACCGGGGGGTAGTTTTTAAGTGTGTAAAAATGATCAGACTTTTGTAAAACCGACAATGACTCTCAAATACTCATCTTGTGTATGTGTCCACCTGTGTGTGTATCTGTAGCTATGCGTATGGCATGCAGGTACCTTTCTACACAGGACTGTATGAGGACAGAGGAAAACCTGGGAAGATAAGTGTAACCTTCTTGATAAGACTTAGGAGTCACTGAAAAGGGGAAACGAGGAGAAACACATGGGAACAAATAATGAAAAGTCAAGTCTGATCATCACCAATATGGTCATATTTTTGCTGTCAGTTAAATTTTACATACATACATCTATGTGAAACCAAATTACACAGGATTCAAAACCCAACCCCTACCTCCGCGGAGAGCTGTGAAAGTTAAACGAAATAAAGCGTGCAGACGCTCAGCACAGGCCAGATGGAGCTGCTAGCTCCAACTTTAATTATCCCTCAATTAGACTAAGCCTCCTAGCGCGGTTTTCTGCTCACAGGTTCCCTAACAGCCCTGCCTTCCCCTCCCCCTTTCCATGAATTCTGCCCTTGGGTCTTCGGCACATTTGTTCACTGATTCCATCTATTTGTGTGCTCTGGGCATCATCTCGAAGCCCCGCGCTGCGCTTGAGGCTGGAAACATAAACAATAATCAGACCCAGCTCTCCTCACTCCAGAATGTAGAGTGGATGGCAGAGGGCTGGTCTGCAGCCCAGCTTCAGTCCTGTTGCTACCTGCCTCCATGGTGGTGCTCCCACCCGACAAAAGGGAAGACCCTCTTTATGCAGTGTTCCTTCCCAGGGCGCAGAAGACTCACTGCACTTGCTCACGGACCTGGTGTGATTCCTGGCACAGAGTAGGCCCTTTATAAAAAGCAGCTGAACGGCTGTGGCTGGTTTGGCTCCATGGATAGAGCGTCGGCCTGCGGATTGAAGGATCTCAGTTTGATTCTGGTTAAGGGCACATGCCCAGGTTGTGGGCTTGATTCCTGGTAGGGGGTGTGTAGGAGGCATCTGATCAATAATTCTCTCATCATTGATATTTCTCTCTCACTTTCACTCTCTCTTCCTCTCTGAAATCAATAAAAATATATTTTAAAAAATAAAAAGCAGTTGAATGACTCGATCCCTGATGGATGGGTTGACTGACTTGACTGAATATATGGATCATGAAGTGACTGAGAAACCTTTATCACTACAAGTCAATGATGACAGCTCAGGTGACTTGTCGTCAGTAGGTGCCAGGTACTGTGTTGGGATATGACTTGTTTTATGCCACCTGACTTAGCATTTGCCAATATAACCCGCTGTACAGAGGGGAGACGAATACCAAAGTTGGCAAGGGTCATGAAGAGATTTGCAAAGGACACTGGACCCAAGCCCAGGCGCTTCCTCCAGGACTTGAAGTTCACACCACAATCCTGTGTGCGTCTCAGAGGAAGTACTGAGTACATTATGAACACCTCAAAGGATGAGCTTGTGTCCTGGTCATAATGATAAAAGATACCTGAGTTTTATCTCCAAATCTTAGAGAAATGGCAGCTGGCCAAGTGCCTGGGCACCTTGAGGAACAGAATGGACCAGTGATTGGGACACAGGCTTCTGGACCCCCACGGCTCCAGGGCCTTCTCTCCTGTGGACACTGACTTCCTGCCACACGTGGTCTTTCTTGGCTTCCTATGGAAAACTTTCTCCTCGGCTGCCTGATCCTGACTCCAGTTCTCAACCACGTTTGGCATGAAACACCTAAAGCGCCCTTTCCTTTCTCCAACTCCTCTCCGTATTCTGACATTTGCAGGAAAAGCAATGGGTATTGTTATCATCAAAATGCTACCGACATATTACAGAATATTATTGAACTGTCAAGGAACTAGAGTGAGCCAAGTCTTACTTCTTGAATGGGGAGGAAGAGCGGGGGAGAGAAGGGAAGGAGGGAGGCAGGGAAGAAGGGAGGGAGGGAAGGAAAGAGAGAGAGAGAGGAGAGAGGGGCAGGCTGCTTTCCTGAAGAAAACACGGCAGCCAGTAGGTGAGCAGAACTCTGGCTGGTACAATGCCTCCATTGTGGCTGTGGCTTCGATGAAGCAGACTGCTCATGAAATCAGCCATTTGGGGCCAAATTTCCAAGTGCAGCATTTTGCTGAGTACCAGATGCACTCGAATGGTTATTTTCATGGGGATTGAAAGTGATTTGCATCTATTTATTCAGAGCCATCTGAATTCCCAGCCACTCCCATAAAACAAAACCACTGCTCACTTTGCTTCTGGTAACTTTGTATTCCTCCTTGCTCAGAAGACCCTCCCCCACCTGCACATGGAGGTTGACACTGCAGGGACTGTTTCGCACGGCCTCAAGAAGCTGAGGTGCTGGGAACCTGGGCGTTGTTGGGCATTGGAAGGGGACTGCAGTTGGTATTCCAGCTTCATTTTGCTTTTTCTCTACACACAAAATTATCTCAGCGATCCCCAGTTTGTTCATTCAACAAACCTTTAGAAAGCCCTGTGTCTGGCCTTGAGTTTCTTACAAACATAGAGGGCCCGGCCCCACCCCTTCAGGCTTAGCCACTCAGAGGTCAGCTTTTGCAGCAAATGCAAAGGCTAAGATCTCATACGGGCAGATTGAACCTTTCAACTCAATGGCTCACACTCACTAAGAACAGATGTTTAGGGACAGGATGCCATGCGTGCGCCAGAACTGAGAGCAATGGGTGGGGGTCCTGTTACCTGTCCTGTGTTCACTCCAGGCACAAGCTCAGAGCAGGTGGGGGGGTGGGGACAGGTGGGCAGGGTGTCCCTGGCCCCAGAGATGGCTGCAGAGTGGGTACAACTGGCTCTGACTGTGCATGTTTTGGAGGTCCTGCAGGAGCCCCACCCAGCAGGCAGGGCCTCAGCTCAACGGCCAGTGCTGAAGTGCCTGTATAAACACCACCAGGGTCTTAGGAAAACAGCAAGCAAGGGCGCTCAGCCCAGGCACCTGAATTCCTGGTGCTACCCGTTTACTTCCCATGGCTGCAAGGCGAGTCTTTCCCTGGGCCCCTCCAGGTCAGTGGTGTCCTGCTGGTAGCACAAATGAGTAAAACCATCTGGTTATTAAGACAAGAAAAGACAAGAACTATGAGACACTGAAGAGCATTCACCATCTCAAAATGGTAGTGGCTGCTGCACTTTAATTCAAGCAATGTTAACAGATATTCTTATTTTTCAAGAGGTAGAAATCTGCATTCTACAGGAAACTCCCATGTTAAACACTGGAAACTAATTTAATTTTATAAAAATATCATCTGTGCCAATATTTTGCAGACCAAAAAATAAAAAGTGGTCCGCATAAGCCTGCTCACCCTTATCCTCTAATCTCTGTCATCTGCCTCACTTTCCCTGGCCTCGTCAATGAAGACTTCTCCCAGAGCTTCTTTGCTGCCTGGAGGTGAGCCAATAGATAGCTCTTCCCTCCCCCTGCCACTCACAAAGTCACAAAATGAGGGAGGATTTGCATCCCACACTTGGACAGGTCGATGGACCTTGGGTAGGGACATAGTAAGTGGTCAGCTTCCAATTCCGCAGAAACAATTGACTGGATCTCCCCTGAATGTTGAAACTTTCAAAGTTGGTGACAATCATCCATGTTGGCACCACCTCTGGTACCCTCCCTAGTTCTGCCTTCTGGTGGTCAGATTCTTGTCATGCCCAACACTTTAATATCCTGAGAAAAAAGCCACACAAGGCAAAGCATGTGTCTGATGGGCAACCAAAAGCTGAACCCCCTATTCAATGATGCCAATGGCTTCTCTAAAAATGACTGATTCTGGTTAAAACCACAAGTGACTTCTGATTTCACTGATAGGGACTTGGGATTATTGCTTTTGCCTCTGGCAAACTCCTGCAAGAAAAAGTAAGTCCACATGGCTCAGAGGGGAGAGACTGGTTAAATAAGCACATTTAGGCTATGGCCTAAAACCTGGGGTGAGAGTCAGGGTCAGTGAACTACAGCCTGCCTGTAGGCCGAGTCCTGGTGGCCTGGTTTTATATGGTCCAGAACCAAGAATAGTTTTTACATTTTTAAAGTTAAAAAAAAAAGAGAGAAGAAGGAAGTGAAATGCTAGCAGCAGCAAATCTACGCGGCCCAAAAGTCTCAAGGAGTTACCCTGGCCCTTTCCAGAAAAGATTGGCCAACCTGTGGCAGAGATGGATAAATCACTTCCTACCTACTCAAAGTCGATTAAAACGGCATTGAACTGATTCCATTTATCTCTCAGTCCTCGTCACCATTCCTGTCTCTAGCCTCTCTGCCATGACTGATGCTGGGAAGTGAGAAAACTATACTGCTCACCATGTCCATCTGGTCAACCAGATATTTTCTGCTCTCACATGAG
Organism: Murina feae; assembly: GCA_004026665.1. NCBI lineage: Eukaryota > Metazoa > Chordata > Mammalia > Chiroptera > Vespertilionidae > Murina > Murina feae. Next base: position 9,032 of record PVJC01015137.1, read on the forward strand.
CATCTTCGATTCAGGCCACTATCAGGCTTTCAATTTTCTCTCTACTTAGGGAGCCACCATCTTAAACATCACTATTAGTTTTAGAGTCATGAACAAAACTACAACCTATTAGCAATATTCCGTGGGTTTCCTTTTCCTGCAGAGGCACAGCCACCAGCTAAACAATGACCACTGCAAAGTTACAAGAGTGGATAGCTCTGGGAAGAAATTGGATGCGGTAGGACAGCATTTCAGAATCAGGTGAAAGCATGATTAAAAATGCAGCATCGCACATTACTGTATTGTTGCAAGAGATTGAAAGGGGCATGCTCAGAAAATTACATTTTTCCCAATGTACAGAAACAAAAGTCACAGCAGCTGTAAGACAGCAGCCCGAGTTGTAGAGTTGTGTCTGTATCTATACTGTCTGAAGAAACAACATCTATTACTAAACGTAGGTTCATTCTACTTAGCCTCTTTCAATTTCTAATGGATTCAGCAGGAGTGCTTGGTGATGTAATCCAACTAATTTTTTAAAATATATTTTTTATTGATTTTGGAAAGGAGGGGAAAGGGAGAGAGAGAAATATCAATGAGGAGAGAGAATCATTGATGGGCTGCCTCCTGCACGCCCCCTGCTGGGGATCGAGCCCACAATCTGTGCATGTGCCCTGGCCAGGAATTGGACCATGACTTCCTGGTTCATAGGCTGATGCTCAACCACTGAGCCACACTGACTGGGCCAATTAACTTACTTTTTGCTCAGTGAAGTGTGGCACTGGTGCCTGGATTTAAATCTTGGCTCTTTACACTTTTAGCTGGGTCACCACACCTCAAACTTCTTAGCCTTAAAAATGGGAGGACAGTGTCCACATCAACAGAGACACTCAGTTGAAGGTTAAAAGTTAACACATGTCTAGTGTTAATACATACTAAGTGCACTAGTAAGTTCTCAATAAATGTCAGATATCATCACCATCAGTAGCAGCCTGTGAACTATAGTTCATCCTAAAACTCAGCTCAGGCGTAACCTTCTCCAACAAGATGATCCTTCCTCTTAATGGAGACCCCGTTTCTAGCACCTAAAATTTACCTACTAAGCTCTAAGCTTCAATCATTACCTCTTATCACATAATGTTTATACATTCCTAAAACCTCCCTCTCCCCCATCGGTGATATCAATTCAGTTTGCCATGTGCCAGAAGCTCAATACTGTTTCTTAAAAAAAAAAAAAAAACTTAAATGACCCTGACTGGTTTGGCTCAGTGGATAGAGCGTCTGCCTGCGGACTGAAAGGTCCCAGGTTCGATTCCAGTCAAGGGCATGAACCTTGGTTAAGGGCACCGTCCCAGTGTGGGGTGTGCAGGAGGCAGCTGATCGATGTTTCTCTCTCATCGATGTTTCTAACTCTCTATCCCTCTCCCTTCCTCTCTGTAAAAAAATCAATAAAATATATATTTTTTAAAAAACTTAAATGAAGAAGAAAGACATACGGTGAAATAGAAAAGTCCCTCCCCAGGCCCTCTCACTGTCGTCCTGCTCCACAAAGGTAACCAACGTTACCAGTTACCTTTGCATCCTTCAGAAGTTGTGTTTGTAGACCGTTTGTGAGCATGTTCACTCGGCCTACCGCCCTGCCTCTTGCTCATTCATGCCCTTCATACACCTTTGCTATTATTACCAAGTGTGATTCTCTCTGTGCTCTTTAATAGCCTGGTAAAATTCCTGTGACATCATAGGCCACATTTTTCTAATCATCCTCTTTGGATGAACACATTAGCTGGTTCCACTTATGTCTCTTATTACAAATAAGCTGCCCAAGAATGTGAACTTCATCTTCCTCAATCATTCCAGCACCTCGAAACCAATGCTCAGCAAACACTTGCTAAACAGCAGAATGCAAGGACAAAGGCACATGTCCACAGCATCTCTGTTTCTGCTAGTGTTTCTTTAGAGTAAATTCCTAGAAGTACTATTGGTGGGCAAAGAGATGTATCAATTTAATTTTGATAAATAAGGACAAGATGCCCTCCAAAGTGATGATAGCCAACTGAATTTACAGGATTATATTGTTGCATGATTTGAGGAATACAAATCATAACTCCTTATCTAAATTTTAAGCTTCTTTTAAAGATGCAAAAGTTTTTCATACTTTAATTTGTATTGTCCATAAGGCCTACCTTATTGCTTTGCAAGTAGTAGACAGGTATTTGGTAAAAAGTTTTTGAATGATAATTAATATCTAATCTAATAAGAGTAATATGCAAATTAACCCTCACTCTGTTACACCTAAGCCATGCCCACCAGCCAAGCCATGCCCACCAGCCAATCAGAGTGATAATATGCAAATTAAGCCAGCCAAGATGGCAGCCAGCAGCTACGAAGCTAGAGCAAACAGGAGGCTTCCATTGCACCAGTGATGGAGGAAACTGCCTGCCTAGGCCAGCTGTGGCCTCTGCTCAAGGCAACAAAGTTTCAATTACAGAAGATAAATAAATCCTAGAAACCTGCTTCCAGCCAACCTCACTGGGACCTTGGGTCAAGGGGAGCTGTGGCCAGCCTGCAAGCAGCCCTCAGTCCCTCACCCAGGCTGGCCAGGCACCCCAGTAGGGAACCGAACCCTGAAAGGGCTGTGGACAGCCTGAAAACGGACCTCAGCCCCTCACTCAGGCTGGCCAGGCACCCCAGTAGGGACCTGAACCTTGAAGGGGATATGGCCAGCTGAAAATGTCCCTCAGCCCCTCACCCAGGCTGTCCAGGCACACCAGCAGGTGGACATCCCCCGAGGGGTCCCAGACTGTGAGAGAGCGCAGGCTGGGCTGAGGGACCCTTCCCGCCCCCCCTCCCGAGTGCACAAATTTTTGTGCACCGGGCCCCTAGTACTAAAATATAAAAAGGGTTTAAATCAGGAAAAGGAAAAAGCTGATAACTGCTTTAAGCAATACACTTTTCAAAAATTCCAATTAATCAGAGCCCATAAACAAAAGAAAAAGTAAGAAATATTTTCTCTTTAGGAGTTGTCAGGGGGAAGAGAGGGAATAAAAACCCCAGCAGACAAGGCTCTGTTTCAGTGTTTGAATAGTAATGAAATGGATGCAGTAATTTCTTGGATTATGGGCAACAGCTATAGGGTTAAGCCTCAGACTGATCTGTTGGCAAAACCACAAACAAGTCCCAGTTTGGAGGACACAGCGGCTCTTAGCATAATTAAGCTTGACCTTATGATGCTCCCTAGATCCTATCTGGGCAGCTAATGGGCTGTGGGAGGTGCAGCAAGTGCTGCCAAAACAAGTGAAACTCGCAAGAACATTGTAACTATGGTGACCACTACCTCCTTTACCTCTGGCTATAAAATAAAGGCTCAGCTTGCTTCTGGATCTCTCTCTCTGTGGCCTCAGCCAGGTACAGGAGGTCCACCTAGACCCAGCTTATTCTTTGTCTGTCTTTTCTTTAATCCTTTGCTGCCCTCCCCCCACCTCAGGCTCACCGAACCCTTGGACCTTTGGCTGTGCTGGCTCACACACTGGATGCTATATATAATCTTTTTAAATGTGTAGCCTATTGCTTTTTAAATGAGGTTGACTATAAATGACTTTGGTTTCCAGAATTGTGGACGAATTCCACTTGAATTCTACAAACTCATTAGCAAATTTTATTTGCAGAACCTAGTGTGGAAGAAAATCTGTCAAACCCACTAACAAAAAAAGAGGGAACCAAGTGAGAGCCATTCAGATTCCACTCGCACACCTGTGTGTGCATCAGGTTCCAGAGTGCAGGGAGCCGTCACCGGGGCCCACATGTCACCTCCCATCCCACAGCCCGGGAAAGCCTGCCAAATTGCAGTCATTCTCCACCCTGTCGCTTGTGCCTTAAGGAAATTCTAGAAATGACAGGCTCGTCGTGGAATGAGGACCATCCCACACTCCTCCACTCCTTATTCCAAAATTAGACTCTGTCATAGACACTGATCTCCAAGGTGGCAAAAATAGCGGCTGCTCAGAGAGCTCTGAGCTGCGCCCCAGACTCCCTGTGGCTCCTCCAGCAAGGCAGCCAGCAGCTGGGCCATCTCATTCAACAGGGGAGTCTCCCCTAATGCAGGTCCACCCCTCTCAGGGAGTACCCCCTGCAGAGCAGTAATAATAATACACTGGTTTAAAATGTAATAAGGGAGGGAAGAATTATGAAGTTGCTTCCTGGTGTCAAAAGGACCAAAAGAAACAGGGTGTCCTGAAGCAGTGATTTTTAAAAAAAAACATGTACTCTAAGTTGATATTTCTGAAAGGTTTTCGGGATAATTTGAGAATGCTGAGTGGGGATATAAGAGGGATGTAAGGGCTTTCACACTCTCCAAGGGGGTGAGGCGTTGTGGCCACAGGTAGAGGCTCAGGACCAGGTGCAGAGATCCTGCATTCCTGGCTCCAACAATAACAAGCTCTCCTGAGCTCTACGGCTGCAGGTTAGTGACTTAGCCATTCTGAGAATCAGTTCTTCTCACTTACATGACAGGGACAATGATTCCTTCCAGGCCAAGAGTCAGGAGTAATATTCTCTTGAATTGTAAGTCCCAGGGGAGCATGGGCCTCACCTGTCAATCACCACTACATCCCATAGCACATAACAGCATCTATGTCCTCCTCAGTGAGTATTTCGTAATGAACAAATTAATGAGAATGCATGAATGTATCGACCTCACAAAGATATTGTGGTGATCAGAGAAAAAGTGAGTAGAGTGTCTGGCATATTGCAGGAGGCTTGATGAACTGTAGTGGCTATTAACACTAACGAGCCTGGCCTATAGCAGATGTTCAATAAATAAATGACCTCATTAGCAAAACACCATAAAGTAGATAATGTATAAAAAGGTAAAATCAAAACACTAAATGAACAGGATCCCAGAAGTTGGCGTGGTGTGGGGACAGACAGTAAGGTGGCCCCATGATCTTCTTTCTCATCCAGGTCTTCATGCCCCCAGTGCTCCCCTTCCCTGATGGTGTTAAGGACTTGTGACTTGCTTTTAATTAATAGACTGTGACAGGGTGATGAGATATTGTTTCCATAATTATGATACTTAGGATTGTGACCTCCACCTAGCAAGGAGACTCTCTCTCTTGCTGGCTTTGATGAAGTAAGTGGGTGTGTTGGTCCATGTGGTAAGGCTGGCTTTCATCCAAGTCAACAAGAACTGAGGCCCTCTATCCTAACGCCAGAAGGAATTTAATCCTGCCAATAACCATAACAGCTTGGAAATGGATTCTTCCCCAGTCTAACCTTCAAGTGAGACTGGAGCCCAGTGGACACCAGTGCCACAGCCTTATGAGAAACTGAAGATGGGACCCCAGCTAAGCCACATGAAAACTCTGACCCACAGCAACCAGGAGGTAATAAGTGGGTATGTTTTATGGTGCCCAGTTTGTGGGACTCTGTTACGAAGCAACAGAAAATGAATACATGTAGTAACATAGACAAGACATCCATGGCCACCACATGGCATATACGCCCAGAGAAGGACTGGTTGCTGAGTGACGCAGACCATGGTAGAAACTGGAAGAACTGAAGACGCCATACTACCTAAACGACAGACATTACTGGGCAGAGCTGATTGTTGCCATGTGGGGATGTGAGACTGGTGCTACACGACCTTTTCACTTTTCATGACAGTACAGAAATCAGAGTTTTATGTGAAACCTTCATTTTTAAATGTTGGCCACTAATATGAAATTTTTCGAACATCAGTGAGAAGATCTCATGCAGGCAAAAAAAACATGTATTAGGGGCTTGATTCAGACATAAAGCGTAATTTGGGGTTATCCCAGCAGGTCTCCCCTGCTCCAAATTTGAGCCCACTGATTCCAAACTGGTGGCCTTAGGTCTTCAATCCAAGGGTCATCTTGAGGGTTAGAAAGTACACCAGAAAGTCCTTAACATGTTGTCTGCCACAGGGGAAAGGTATGATACATTTCCATTACTATTGATCTTATTATTGTGTTCATTTCCTATGGCTGTTGTAAATTACCACAAGTAGTGCCTTTAAACAAAAGCAATTTATTCCGGAGGCCAGAAGTCTGAAATCAGTTTCACTGGGTTAAGATCAAGGTGTCGGCAGGGCTGGTTCCTTTTGGAGGCTCCAGAGGAGAATCCGTCCCTTGGTTTTTCTACCTTCTCGAGGCCATGACCTTCTCGAGGCCACCTATATCCTTCAACTCACATCTCCTTCTTTCACCTTCAAAGCCTTCAGCATAGAATCTTCCACTGTCTCTCTCTGTCTCGCTGCTTCCAACATCATACTGCTGTCAGTCTGATTCTGATTTCTCCTGTTTCTTTCTTATAAGTACCCTGTGATTAGCTTGGGCCCACCTAGAGAATCCAGGCCTTAGCGTGATCCCATTGGCAAATCCCTTTTGCCATATAAGGAAACATTCACAGGCTCCAGCGACCAGGATGTGGACATATTTGGGGAGCCATTAGTCAGCCAACCACAATAGTAATACTTGCTATTATTATCCAATCCACAAGCCTCCTCTTTATGACCTCTGGGACACAAGGTCATAAGTCTGATCAAAAGTAATTCACTCCAGGCTGCAACTTCCAACTGGCATCCCACAGCGCGGGGTTCTGCCTGGAGATGAAGTTGGCTAGCAGTGGGTCAGGGCTTCCTAATAATGAGGCTAAGCCTAGAGGTTAGCTTCGCTCTTTTTCTCCATTGATGACCTTAGCTATCTCAGGAAAGCAAGCCCTGTGTGGATCCATTACCAATGACCAGAAAACTCAAAATTGTAGCCCAGGGAGGGTGCCCAGACATGTTGTCATCATTTGCTTCATTTCAGCACCGCATCTCTTTCCTCCCCGAATCAGAAATTGATTCAAGTACTTTGTTGTTAAGCCTTTCGCAATCCTGTTTAACTCCCTTAGAATTCAGATCCCATTTTGACACTTACTCATTTCCATCTAAACCAGAATGCCGTTGCTTTAAACTCACATTCATTTTATAGAACACTTCAGCATACAGCAAATTAAGAACGAATGTTATTTTCCAGTTAAATTTGCAAGGGGATAATCTAAAGGCATTTCTCATAATCCTGATTAATTTTAGTAGAAGTAATGAGAAGGCTGTAAATGGAAAAATATGTGTGTGCAGAACTTGTCTTCCAAGCACACAACAATTTGTGCTAATTGATGGCTTCACAAACAAGGTAATCTTGGGAAAACCTGCTCACATGTTTAAAGGCATCTAATGGATAGCTATACAACATCAATGCAATCACATGTTGCCCTGTGAATTCGAAGTGACTTGAATTCAACTGTACAGCATCCACCCACCATCCAATCCAGCCAGCCAGCCAGCTATCTGTACATCAATTCATGTATCTATCTCTATTATGATATCCAGAATTGGTAAGCATATGGGGAAATGGATATCAAATCTGCATTAATTCAAAAAGAGAATTTCTAAATGATCAAGGGGAAACTATTTCATGATATGTGAACATGACATGAAGTTTGACGTGTTTGGGGAACACACCACAACCATTTGATGATGTTGTACCTATGGCTGCTTTACCTAAGGAGTTGAAATAGAGACCATCTTAGTCCACAAAACTTACAGCATTTACTCTCTGGCCCTTCACAAAAGCTTTGCTGATTCCTGTCTGAAATCCTGAAGCAATGCATGCACAAGCCATTTGGGAATAACTCAGAAGTGCTCTGGGACAGATCATATTACTGACATGCTTTCCCTCCCTCTTAAAATCCAACCAGCCTACATGTTTACATCAGCAATTTGCAAACTACCCTGGTGCTAGCATGCCAACACAGTGCCATTGGTTTTGCAGATTTCCTTCCAGATGGGCAACCCTGCATGTGTTTGCAACCACGATGCATGATTTGCATTGTTTAACTCTTCTGCATTTGATTACAGTTTCATGTTATTCTTCTCAAAGAAGAAACTCAAGAATCACAGCTCTCGGTATGAGTGACAGTTCCTAATACAATGCAACTAACAGGGTAGGTGTCCCAAGAGAGCATCTATGAAAGCGTGTGTGTGTGTGTGTGTGTGTGTGTGTGTGTGTGTGTGTTTGTGGAATCTCTATCCTGGGAAACTATGAAGGTTTAGCAACCAGAGATGGCAAATGCATGGCTATGGGCAAGATGCGGTCTATGGACAAGTCTTCTTTGGCCCACAAATTGGGACAATTTTGTTGTTGGTTTTAATTAGAATGACTTTCCAACACTTACAAACTGGGAGTAGTATATAAAGACTCAAATCCTTGGCTTCTCTGAAAAAAAAAATCAAGAGGTCTCCTCCATGAGCCCGAAGTCTCATGTCAACAGTTGTCAGGTCTTCGGTTTTTGAGATTTCATTCCAGTTTCCTCTCAGCCCTCTTCTCTCACTTATATCCCCTCCCCCCGACCCCTGTTGACATTGGAAATTATAATATCTGATACAGCAATCACATGTATCTATAGGCAGATAACCCACATAGTTGTGTCCATAGGTGTCCATACACCCCAAATTGACTTTAATGTACATACTCCCTACAATTATGTCCCAATAATCATGTCCCCCTAAATCCATACATTGAAATCTTAACTCCAAAATGAATGGTATTAGAAGGCGGGGCTCTCGGGACGTGATTAGGTCCTGAGGGCAGGGCGCTCTTATAAACACAGTCCAAGTCCCTTCTGTGTGTTACACAGAGAGAAAAGACAGCCAGTATGAGCCAGGGAGTGAGCTCTCCCACAGACAGTGACTCTGAGAGCAACTTGCCCTTGAGCTTCTCAGCCTCCCAGGGAGAAATAAATGTCTGCTGTTTCTAAGCCATCTAGTCAATGGTATTAGTTATAGGAGCCCACACTGATTAAGGTACACACTTCTAGTAACTGCAGCACAACGTAGATAAGGAGGTGACTGCCTCAGCCACGGCCACTCCCGGCCATCCCAGGATGACAGTGAACCCAGGGAATACCTGGGTGAGGGCAGGAGTACACCCTGCTCTAATTGCTGGCTGTGGTTTCCAGCACAGGGATCCCAGGTCGAGGCCGACAGCAGTGCCCACTGGGATCTCAGGAGGTGCTCCACGTACCATGGAGTTTTTCACGCTCTGCAGCAGGCGCTCATGCTGCTCGGCGATGGCCAGCGCGGCAGAGTGCACCTTCTGGTAGATGGCCTCCCCGTCTCGCGTCTGGAAGATAAACAGCCCCTCGCCAGTCTCACACATCCTGTGGAAACAAGAACAGAGCTTCTGAGAGCCCCACCCCATAGCCAGGCACCAGAGCCCCGGACGCGCCAGGAGACCAGGCCCGTGGATGTTGCATGAGGCGGGGACACTCACGCCCATCTGCTAAACGGAGTGAGCGAGAACCCATGTTTCCAACGAGCTGCTATTACTACCCCCATCTCTCTTGGCTAACATGGTGATGTTTTTTTCCTCAAGAAACAAAGCAGAAAGTTAATAAATAAAAAAAAGGGCCATTTGATTTTTAGCATCATCCTTGTACTCTGCTTTCCTGCTGTCAAAGTGGAGACCTGCGGGACTGCTTTCCCCTTCAGTCCAGGAATCTGACCCAGCAGCGTCCCCAGGTCCAGCTCAGAGGTGAACTAAGGGTTCCATGACTCCCAGGCTCGGCCTAACTTCCCTTACAGACGATGCTTTAAGGATGCCTTCATTTCCAAAGTCAGAGATCCAATCTGACTCCAGCTTCTACTAAGTGCCACGAATAAAATGCAGCTGAGAGTTTTGTTAGGGATCCTGATGGTGCTGCATTAACATGGCAAACAGAAGAGCAGATCACCCAGGGAAGCTCTGTGGTCTGATGCTTAGTGTTAACGACTTAGAGGAAGAGCATCTCCGCCTCAGACTGTTAAACCAAAATGAAGTTCATTCACAAGGGAGACTGGTACACAGTTAGGCAAGAAGTTAATAAAGGTACTTTAATTGCTAAGTATACTTTAGTGTGTGTGTGTGTGCGCGTGTGTGTGTACATACATGATTTGTAGAGTTACCAATATATTTAATTACTCCAACTATTTTTAAAGGACTTGGGCAAAATTACATGCAAGGATATTTTTAAAGTTCTGATTTTGATCTATACATCTATCCACAGTAAACTAAGATGTTGCTTTTGTTTACTTTATTTTTTAAACTTTTATTGATTCAGAGAAGAAGGGAGAGAGAGAAGAAGAGATAGAAACATCAATAATGAGAGAGAATCATTGATCGACTGCCTCCTGCATGCTCCCTATTGGGGATCAAGCCTGCAACCCCGGCACATGCCATTGACTGGAATCGAACCTGGGACCCTTCAGTGAGCAAGCTCTATCCACTGAGCTAGGGCTTGTTTGTTTCTTTTAAAGACCCTAATTTTCAAAGACACAATGCCACTCCCTCCATCTCAGAATCTCCTGCTGAAAAACTGAATCCTGGCTTGAGGGCCGAGTTTCGATCACATCTGAAGAACTGCTTAACACAACATGGAAATCAAGCACATTTCCACCCAAACGGCTGTTAATTACTTTATCTAGCCCAGTCTATGCAATTAATGTAATAAAAATAGGAAGATTTCTCCCTATCTAATTTCCCACAGTTGGCCGGATACCATGGCCATATGGCAGTTTTCAGCACATATAGCACAGTGTACGTAATCCTGCCTCGGTTCGATTTCACTGATATGGGCTAGGTGAGAGGAAGGAAAAGGATAAGCGGGTGGCTCTTTCCGTAAGCTAATATAAAGAAGTGCCTCAGGGGTCGACTGTGTGATCTTAATTATTAAGTCATGCCAATCCCATGAGGAATGAAAACTAAGAACTGATGCATTTCAGTCACGTCCCAGCTCTTCCCGAAGACTCCTTCACCGCCCAGTGCTCGCTGCCCTTCCCTCCTCATTGATGCCGTCATACAAATGTGACACCTAACTGTGCAAGGTCTTCATTTTTCACAGCTCCTTTCCCCATCAAATATGGAACTGTAATTCCTGAAGGAGAAGAAGTAGCTCTTTAAGAGAAAGAAGTGGCCTTTGGCTTCCCCTATGACCAAGGTTATTGTTTACTTACTTATGTATATGCCCATCTTGGTTCTAAAACAATGAAGATACCTGTTACCTAGAAACAGTGGTAGTTTATTGCTTAATATCAAACTCTGTTTCTCAAACTTGACAATCCAGTTGCTCTTAAAGTTCTTGTGGCAGCAACCACGGTAACAAGTGTAGCTTAGATTAAGAGCCAGTATATCTACCTCGCTATTTATGCGTCTTCAATTATAACATGCTGGTGTTTCCTACTCTATCCTATCTTAACACTGCTGGTGAAATGTGCCATCTCTATTATGACTGCTCGTTGGCAATCCCTCTTTCATCCAGTGTCTGCTTTTGCTCAACACAATGAACCTACACCTTCCTTAAAGGACATCTGCTTCTCCAAATAATTACTGTGATCGAAAACAAGTGAAGTCACAACCACTGGAGCATCAAGTATTCTTTACCATACGACAACAATAGACCACTTGCCTCTACCCTAGGACCTGGAAGACACACACCTCACAAACATGCACACTCACACACACACACACACACACACAATGCCCACACACCTGCCACGTGCAGAAAGGACCAGGGGTCACAATCTCAGATCCAATCGGGGTTTACACCAGGTGGACGGATGCCGAGCTCAGACGCACTTCAAGATAGAGCAGGCGGAGTGGCTCCCGAACAGCAGCCCCAAGCAGCCCTGGTCACGCGGGGACACAGGAGCCCAGTGGGGCCACAGCTTCTGATTATCGGGAAGCCAAAACACCTAATTTCTATGAGAAATAATCTGAATTTTTAATGTTAGCAACTGATTCGTTTTTTTTAAGCTGGGGGCGGGGCGGGGTTGTCCCCTGTTAACCTGATCTGCCAGGCGGCCAGCAGTTTGCTCTGAAGAGCTCTCCACAGGGCAGCAGCGAGGCGGAGTTTGAGTTGTTCGGGGCTTTCGTCCACCCTGTTCAGTTATGCGTCCTTCGGTGGGACAGTGAGACCCAGGAAGGAGATATGAGCGAAATGGTTCTTCAGATGCTCTTCCATCTGTCTCTTCTAACCCTAGCCCACGAGTTCTTTTATGTCTCTCCCTCCCCCCAGATAGATTCGTGTGCTGTTTCATAAGCAGCTTTAAATCCATTAAAACTGTTACTGCATGCCTTGGTCAAAATAATACAATGAACAAACTCCCCAACGCAAATAAGAGGGAAATAGGGGAAAAGAAAAGAAGGGATGGATAGAAAGAACGCGCACCAAGCGGGCTAATGGCCTTACTTCTGTGGCTCATCTCGGAGAAACAGCCCGAACGCAGATGCTCTAACGCGGTGGTTCTCAACCTTCTGGCCCTTTAATACAGTTCCTCATGTTGTGACCCAACCATAAAATTATTTGCGTTGCTACTTCATAACTGTAATGTTGCTACTGTTATGAATCGTAATGTAAATATCTGATATGCAGGTCTTAGGCGACCCTTGTGAAAGGGTCGTTCAACCGCCAAAGGGGTCTCGGCCCGCAGGTTGAGAACCACTGCTCTAATAACGCCAGCAAGACAGCACTGCAAACACACTTTACTCTCAATGGTCCGGACTGACTTTCTCTTACGCCCTGACTTTCTCTTACGCCCCGACTTTCCTGTAGACACCATCCCAGCAGTGCTCTCTCCTGTGGCCTCACGCTAACAGGAAGCAGGGATGGAAACCCAGAGAAGGTGAAGCAATAAGTGTAAGTTTGCCGTCTCCTGTGTCCTTTCTGAAGATAAGGATTCAGATAGAAGAATAGCGTGGCCATGTCAATGCACTGCGAGTTGTGAATTTCTCAGATAATTACTTTGCCTGAAAGATATGCCTGTCACTCCAAAGCACGGTTTGTGCAACTGGCCGAGAAGAAAGACAAGAGCGCCAAACAACAGCCAGAAGTTCATTCATCCGTGCCCGGGAGTACAGGTCCCATGGCAATGTGGCATGAAGGGCGGGACTGGGGACCCGGGTCCCCTTGCTGGGATGGCGCTCACCTGCTCTGTGACCTGGTGCACAGCATCTAACCTCCCTCAGCCTGCATTTCTTTTGGAAAATAAATATAAGGACAGACACTGTCACCCAGTTTGACTGCAAGTACCACACATGGCATGTAGGGTGCACAGGGCTAATTTTCGATCAGATGCCTTACCATCACTGCACTGAAGTGTGAGGGCCTGCGGACAGCTCTGACCTGACTTTCCAGCTCTCCTGCTGGTGCCTAGACTGGGCGCGGCCTCAATATTTTGGTGCTCCATAAAGAACCGTTTCATGCACTGTGGAGGAGCAGGCAGCGTTGAGAACGCCTAACGGGGGACTTGACCCAGCTGCCTTGGGCAAGGCTTCTGAACCGGAGGATTCACTGAGACGCTGCAGGAGGGGGATGGTTAGGAAGAGTAAGCTGGGAGAACAGTCCCGGCAGAGATGACTGTGCACGGGAAGCCATGAGTGTTGGGAGGCCACGGTCTTCACCATTCCGCAGTCGCCACCTGACCGCAATGGACCCCAAGGACACTGAGGGCCCAACTTGAGAAACGCCTTCTCTTTGCCAATGGCATTTCACACCATTATCTTTTACTTTTTTTAAATGTTTTTTATTTATTTTAGAGAGAGAAGAAGGAAGACGGAAAGCGAGAGACACATCAATGATGACAGAGAAACATTGATCAGCTGCTTCTTGCACGCACTCCTCCCCCCCACCCACCCCCCCTCCACCCACCCCCCCACACACACACTGGGCATTGAGCCTGCAACCCAGGCATGTGCCCTGACTGGGAATCGAGCAGGCGACCTCTTGGTGCATAGGACAACGCCCAACCCACTGAGCCACACTGGCTGGGTTCAGCATCCTTTATTAGAAAAATACAAATGGATTGAAATTGTATAAACCAAAATGAATGACTGCATGCCAGGCAGTGTTAATGGGTAAGCCAATCAGTTCCATGTCTCCTTACTTTATAGATGGATTCATGTGCATCGTGGATGGGGGGTGTTTGTTGACTATGTAGCTGTGAGTCTAGAATACTTGGACACTGCTGAAAGCAGGCCGAATCTCATACTTAACATGTATATTGATGATACTCGTCTCTCTACCCCTGCAAAAGCAGGTTACTAACTCAACGTTGAATTTACATTTGTCATTAGATATTATAATTGAAGGAACCAGTACTTGTCAGGCGAACATAGGGCAAATCATAAGAGTGGCTGCAATGGGTACAAACAAAGGTAAAGACACAGCTTTTACAGGTGAAGGTGCTGAGAAGTACAAACTAGCAGTTACCAATAGTCATGGATGCAAAGTACAGCACAGGTATAGACAACAATATCATATTGACTATGGTGCCAGGAGGGTACCGGACTTATGGGGGGGGTCACTGTGTAAATTATATGATTGTTCATCACTATGTATACACCGGAAGCTAATACAAAATAATATTAACTGTCAACTGTCATTGAAAAATAAAATTTATAAAAATAACATGGCTTTTTCTTTATGGTGGTTACAGTTTACTTAGACAAGATCTACATATGTGAATGGTTCCCGCATAATATGGTGGCAGGAGCCATGTGGGGCAGAAGGGCGATAAGAAAGGAAAGGCAGAGCTGGGGAGAAAGGTGGCAATCAGCGTGAGATGGGAAGCAAGGTTCGGAAGCCCCACCCGAGAGAAACCAATCAGAAGCACCCTGCAGAGAACCACACACAGTTAGGAGCAAAAAAAAAAAAAACGTGGAATGTTTCATTTTTTGTCCTTGGAAGGGAGGTGGGATGAACGAACACAGCGGGACCCCTCCCCTACTCGAGGCCCTCTGACAGGGAAATACAGAGAAACACACAGTGAAGTAAATGAGAGGCTCCCTAAGCAAGGCCTTGGGGGCTCACACAGGAAACAGGTTTCTCTATGCTAGAGCTGGGGGGCTGACATCAGCAATGCCGACAGGGCCAGTTTATAAGCAGTGGGGAGAAATCAAAGTGCTTCTTGCGGTTCCCAAATCCAAGCCCGGTGTCTGGCTTTACTACACCTGCCGGAATGAAGAGCCAGCACCATTCAGAGAGGCAAACTAGAAGGTTGCGGGCCCAACACTGAGGCCAGACCCTCCTCAGCCCTGGCTGCACCTCTTTCCCTGCAGCTTTAGCCACTCCTCGGGGTCATGAACACCTCCCTTTTGCTTGCCTGGGGTTCTAGCCACATAGGAACAATATGGCTTAGGGTAGGGCTTTGGGTCTCGTGGTATTAGTGGGACTGAGATCACCTATGTGGGCAACCAATAAATGAATCATGTATGCGTGCCTGGAGCCCCCAGAAGCACCCTGAGCCCTGTGGTCCGGGAGATCACCATCATATTGAGGGAGAAGGGCCATGCTGCCCTAACTCACATGGGGAAGACAGTAGAAGCTCCTGCCTGCCACTTCCCTGGGCTCCACCCACCCCTTCCCCTCCCCCCCACACACACAGAGTCTGACAGTCTGACAGAGCACCTCCCCCTTTACCACACGTTGCCCCCCCACCCCACCCTGCTAATTCTGCCCTGAGCACAGTGCACACACAAGCCCACTCCTCTCAGCACCTTCCCCAGCCCCATCCTCCCCCGACCCCCATGGCTCACTCTCTCCCTCCTCTAGGTCTTTATGTCCCTGACTCAGCGAAGCCTGCCGTGCTCATCCTATTGCAAACTGCACCCTCCTTTGGCACTTCCCTCAAACAACGTACTTTTTCGCCATGTGACTCACCCAATCTCACATCTATTTTACATTTTTAAATGGTCTGTGTTGTCTTCCTCTCTTCTAGAGAGAGAGCTTCAAAACGACAACGCCTGGACGTTTTACTCACTGCCTCATCCCCATGCCTGGAACCACACCCGGGTATCAGGATGCACTCAGTGAATGTCTGAAGGAAGAAGGGATGCTTCGCTTCTGCTAGACGTTTCTGGGACCCTGAGATACCATCACATCTAAAGTGGTCCCACCCGAGGGAGCCATCGCCTACTGCGAGATGGCCACACCATAAAACGATGGTGGCCTTGGGATCTGACTTCACACCCCACACCTAACAGCATCTGGCAGAGAGCAGGCACACGAAGATGAGACATCTATGAATGCTGGTCATTAATGAGGTTATTCTGTGAGTAGAGGGAATTCTTCCTCCTATTCAATTGTAATACATGTGTGCTACTTTATAATTACAATTAGGGGCCCAGTGCATGGCTTAGTGCACCAGTGGGGTCCCTCAGCCTGGCCTTCACATCCTCGGGGGATGTTGGACTGCTGGACTGCAGGGATACGCTGAAACGGGCAGTCTGACATCCCCTGAGGGATGTAGTAGTGAGTAAGCGGCAGGGGAGAAGCCTGAGCCCAGGCACCATACTGCTGCTGCAGAGGCAGGAGAGGCTCGCTGCTTGCTAGCTGTGAGCCTGGCAGCACCCCCACTATGAGAGCACACTGACCACCAGGGGGCAGCTCCTGCGTTCTGTGTTGAGTGTCTGCTCCCTGGTGCTCAGTGCGCATCTTAGCGACCAATTGATAGGTCATTTGGTCCACAGGTCATTTGATCGACTGGCATAAGAGTCACTTAGGCTTTTATATACCAGGTATACAGATTATTTGGGGTAAGTGCTATCCTAGAACAAATGGAATAAATGGTGCAACAGTGGGTTCTGCTTTCTTTGCAACAGAAGTGATTTCACTTCTGAGTAAGCCCCTGGGTGAGATCCAGTTCCCCTCCACGCAAGTCCATCTCCACAGCATAGTGGGGAGAGTGGGGACTTGCCATTGGTTAATTTGCTTTCAATCTCTTAATAAGAATGAGAATGTGCTCTATAAAATATTCAGAAACCAGAGACAATTAATAGCTTAGAATCAAGAAGACGAACAGAGAACACTCAAAGATGTTTCTCAGAATAATTGTCCTTTCAGCTGCAAATCCACCAACTAGAAGGGGAAACAATTTTCTTTTCCAATGAAAAGTCCTTTCACCAATTGGACTTGTGCTTAGAGTGATACACACAGGGATTAGATTACTTCTTTTCCAAGGTTGTTTGGATGTCTTTCCATCCAAAACAAGCTTTTTCACAAAGGTGTGCTCTCCGTGTAAGGAAAAGCAGCTGTGAGTGCAACGTGGCTCTTTGCACATTGTTGGCACGTCCAGAAGTTCCCTCAAAACAATGCCGAAAGCTCCAGAGTCTCCAGCTGGGACAGAGAGCACTCCAGCCAGCGTGGTAATTATTCAGCGCTGCCTTCGCCAAGTGTCACCTGAGCAGCTCTCCCTCTGGGGGTGCTAAACCCCTAGATCATTGCCAGCAGTGGGGAGGGGAGGCAGGCCGAGGGAGCTCACTAACTTGGCAGTTGCTCCTACATGAACAGGGCACCCGTGGGCACCTGCTTTGAACAATGAACACTTCAGAATGGCTCCCCGGGGGATGGCGCGCAGTCAGTGCTTCATGTCAGCTGGATCTCCCCGCAAACATCGGAGCCCCTGCCCAACCCAGGGCTTCCCTGCGGTCCCAGGGCTTCCAGGTAGAAAGAGACAAATACAAGACAAGAGAAACCTCTCACCATAGAAGCAAGCTGTGCATCAGTCTCCCAAATATACTAGATGTTCTTTCTCTCCAGGGGCAACTAATTCTGCAACTGCACTTTACTAAAAAAAATGTATGCATCAACTCTGAATTCCTTCAAGGGAAAAAAACTGAGGTATGGTCAGCTTTGCTTGGAGGGAGAATGGGAGCAGGGGGAGAAATAGCATCTGGAAAACCCTACTGGCCTGTAGTCCTGCCACTGCTGCCTTGGGAGAGGTGAACAATCCTAGCTGTATGTGCCTGCACTCCAAACCGAACGGACAAAGAGAAGCTTCCAGAAGTGAAGTAAACTAAGAAAATGTATACGTTAGAGCATATCTCAGGAGGCCTATTCAAATTAGCAATATCCTTGCCAGCCTGTTGCTTATGGATGGACAGCCTTCCTCCTGGTGAGCGGCTTAGATAACAGTGCAGCATCCTGACAAGCTACCCCCTCCCCGCCTGGCGTCGGGGGGCTGGCTGTGGGAGGATGCTCTCTCTCCCTCAACCCTGATAAGTCAGTTAAGAACGAAGCTTCCTCCGTGGAAGAAGGCTTGGCTTAGGTGGTGAACACACAATACATACACAGGTGATGTATCTTACAATTGCGCACCTGAAACCTATGTAATTTTACTAACCAATGTCACCCCAATAAATCCAATTTTAAAAACAAGAAAAGGGAAAAAAAGAACTGGGCTAACGGCCCATAGAATGGTAACACTTAGCCTTTTTAGAAATCCATAGGGTTTGGAAGAAGAGCTGAGTGCGATGCCTGAATCTTCTACTGGACCGGTAACGCTGATGCACACCTTTTAAGATGGGAAGAGCACCCTGCCCAGGTAGCCCAGTTGGTTAGAGCATCGTCCCGATACATCAGATTGCAAGTTCGATCCTCAGTCGGGGCACAAACAAGTATCAACCAATGACTGCATAAATAAGTGAAAAAAACAAATTATTCTCTCTCTTCTTCTCTCTAAATCAATAAATAAAAGTTTAAACAATAACAGCTTCTAGTTTATATAATCACTGAGTGGCTTCAATGAGCCTGTATTTGCAAAATGCTTAATACAGTGACTTTCATGTAGTAAGGACTCAGTAAATACTAGTGATTGTTTTCAGTGGTGGATACCCCTGCAAGAGCAGTTTCTCAATCAAATAATTGGACCTGATAATCTCTGTGTGGAAAACCGTCGGTGAGTGAGGGTTTAGCAGCATCTCTGGCCCCTTTGCCCACGAAGCACCCCCTGCAAGAGTCCTGACAGGCACAAATGTCTCCAGACCTTGTCAAATGTCCCTGGGAGCGCCTCCCCCCCCCCGCCCCCGCCCCGGTAGAACCAGTGTTCTGGATGTCAGCACCACCCTGACTGATGCTGCCAGCTGCTGTCTGTCACTTCACCCACTTACTCTGAGCAATTATTAAAAGTTGTAATGGACACATTGTCAGTGTTTTTTTTAAATCTCACATTCATTCTCCTCAGATGGCATCAGTACCCCTTCCTAAGTTGGGAGGACCACCCCATTCAATTCACACCTTGTGGGCTTTGCACACAGTGTTCATTGCGGGGCCTGACACGTTGTGAATGTAATGGTCAGCTCAGGGCAGGAATACCAGTATCTCTTCTATAGGCTGATGGTGAGCGAACAGCCCACAGCTCCCAGCAGCCACCAGGTGGAGCCAGAGCGAAGCCATCCCAGAAGAAACAGGGCTGAGAGATGACACCTAGGGGGGTCACCAAACCTGAATGAAGCCAAGCCTGAAGCCATCCCTACTCCCTGGGCTTTGGGCCATGCAAGCCAATGAATCTCTTTCCTGCTCTTGTCAGTTTGGGTTGATACAACTGCCTACTCGGTGTCGGCCTTAAGACACGTGTTTGTAGCTTTACCAATCTCCATGGCCATCTTGTGAAT
Source organism: Murina feae (assembly GCA_004026665.1). NCBI lineage: Eukaryota > Metazoa > Chordata > Mammalia > Chiroptera > Vespertilionidae > Murina > Murina feae. The sequence goes on from PVJC01015137.1 coordinate 28,492, forward strand.
ATGTGTTATATTATACCCATGTCCCAGGTGGCAATGGAAGCTCGGGAAGTGAGATGACTCCCTCCAGTTCCCACAGCCAGTATGCGGTGGGATTATAATTTAATTCTTTCTGTCCGACTCCCAGTCCAGTTTATCACAGGTGCCCATGGTCCGTCTTGGTGGGGTGGAATGGGGCTGCTGTACAGGATTAACACTCAGCTCCATCCACAGAGGCTGACAAGGAGCAGAAGTTTGCCCAAGGCCATTCCCTGTGTTCCCAGCAGACAGAGTGTAAGCATGTTGGACATGGGAAAACGACTCCACTAGAGGGACTTAACTCCTTCATTTAGTGCAGCGAGACAGGAAGGAAATGATGTTACTTAACATGAAGCTGCCTTGTTTTGAACACATCCAAAAATAGCCAAGGAAAAAATTATCTTCACTAATAAAGCAAGGCAGCTATGAAACCTTCATGCCTGGGGGACCAGCGATGATCTTATTATCAGGAGCATCTTGAACTATAAAAATTCATCTGCATTGGAGTTTCAGGCAAAATATAAAACAGTAATAGTACCTTGTGCTTAACACTGTCTGCATCCTGCAAAGCCAGTCCTGCTCCCAGGGGAATCGTAATAAAATATCAGAGCTGCTACTCAGAGAAGCCCAGCACCATCTAGGGCATCCGCATGCACTTCTGCTTTCACCCTGCAAGGCAGTTACTCCTCAGGTAGACTCAGGGGAAGATGAACTCCCTGCCCAAGGTCAACGGCCCAGAAAGACCAGCGATTAGCATCCAGGTCTCTCTGACTCCTGACCAGGGTCCCTTAGCAACACCACGCTGGCTGAGAAGCGAGTAAGTTACCAAGAACACAATCCCAATACTCGTCCTTCAGATCGTCAGTCTCGAGTTTGCACAGCCTCGCCAGCAGGGCTGCTCAAGATCACAGGCATCTGAAGCCCCTTCACTAGATGAGACTCAAGACTCCATGGAAGGGGTTGTAGGTATTATAACCACCTAAGTGCTGGAGTTCCTGGAGGAAATACCCAAAAGGTCAGACCATAATGAAACCAAGGACACAGAGTAAAACTCTCATTTTCCAAGAGAGCGCTTCATAGCTTTCCGTCAAAGGTCACTGGGTAACTGTGAAATGGATGTCTCCAATGCATCCACACTTGTAGCCACCACTTCTTCCACTTGAACTGTTTCAGTGTCTCACCACTCCCTCACCTGTGCCCTGCATCCCGTTGTTTACAAATGAGGAACATGATTTCACACACACACACACACACACACACACACACACACACACACACATGCTTAAAAGCAGCTCTGGTTTCTGCACGACTTAGAAGAAGTATAAGCCTTTAGAATAATCCTAGAACCTTAGAAATTCAACCGGATTTCAATCTGAATAAATTAATCCTAAGGAAGGTATGAGAAGTAGAAAAACCTAGAACATTAAGATAATTTCGAAAAGAAGTTTCAAATACTCACGAGATACGATGAAAGTTTGCTAAGGTTTCAAAAGCTTCAGAAATTATGATAAAAAGCCATACACTTTTCCTGTTCCTGTTTCCTACAGATAGTGAATCAAAGAACAGCTGAGACATATTTGTGTTTGAATGAATGTCTCAATCAATGCAGAATTCTCCTGTGCGCCAATGTACATAACAGTGGGGCGGGTATGGGTTTATGGCCAATAGAAACGTCTATTATAAAATATGTTACACCTTGATTTCACTGGTTAGAATGAATACATAAATAACATCTGAGACCCAAGCAGGAAAATATACCCACCTTCCCAAACAAATTCGTAATTTCCTATACAGAGGTTTTCCCATGAGGATGATAAATAAGAAATTCTGGCAAAGGAAGAACATAGCTCTGAAGATTAAAGTTTTATTTTCTAAGGTGAGGACCTTTGCTGTCCCTGGGAGTTTCACTAGCTTGTTTATAGCTTTTCAATACCATAGGTGGAAATTGTACTCCACCTGACAGGCTCTTTCAGAACTTGAAAACGAATGGACCGAGAAGAGCGGTATGGGAGAGAGGGATCTTACAACTTTCTAGAATGGTTGTAAGAGCACCGAATTGATCATATTTCTGAAAAGCAATTTTTAAATAACTGGGCTTTGTCAGGAATGAGTTAACAGGCTAACTTGACTTTATTGTCACAGACTTGGGTGGATGAGGGTCTCAGGTGGTCGGAAATGCTGGGTTTACTCTCCTTATCTCAAATATATCTCTGTCCACTCTGACGCACCATTTTTGGTGTCGTTTGTTTTTAGTTACTTTTGTGTGTTTTATTTTGTCCCCCTTTTTATTTTATTTATTTTTGACACAATTTTTTTAAGTCATAAGCTGTTTCCAACTTTAATGCAATGCCAAGCCATATACAGAAGGACTTGTATTTCTTAAAATCCAGTCATTCACGATTCTGAAACGTAAACTTGGCATGCAGTGTTTCAAAAATAGAGTCTACATTTAACAGAGAAAGTGCAGGGAGAAGGAAAAGGAACACGGATGAGATTGACCTCTTTGCAGCTAATGATCAACCCAAATGCAAGGGCACCATGATCTCTCTTCCCGATGAACTTGCAACAAGAAAGTGGGAGAGAGCTCCCGGGTATTGCAAGGAGCACGTTTTATAATCAGCCTCTTCCAGGACCAGGGCCCTGCACGGCGCTATGAGCAGAGCAGGTGGAACTCACCAGCTACAGCTTCAAAAGGTGCCCACCCACCCGTGGCCTGGCTAAGGGACCCGTCAGCTCAGAGGAGGAAACGTAAATAGAGTAACAACAGGGAGGTTCTCCAGATCCGAGGAGCTGGCCCCTGTGCAGCTTGACCAGTGAAGGACACATCTGGACCTCGTTCAACTTCCGGCTGTGGTATGAAATCAAGCCGTGCAATGAAAATTCCTATCATATTCATGGAACATTAGAACTGTCCCTGGAAAAGAAGCCATGTTTTCCCGCACACCCCCTACGAGTACGGTCTATGCAGTCCCTGAGGGGTGGTGCAAGGTGGGTCTCGGAGGAAATCCAGGCCTCAGAGGACGTGCACCTGGGGGAAAAACACGGAAAGCAGTCAGCACACTCACCTCCCTGCCTCAAAAGTGAACCAAGCAGCATCTCGCCCGTACCGCCGCAGGGCGCTTAGCGGCCAAGAGATGAGTTTGACTCTGGGATTCTGGACGTCCCAAAGACAGATGTGCTCATATGTAATCTGCAAGGCACATTCGCCATGTACATCTAAGTTAGGAGATGGCATCAAATACACATTGAATCTCTCTGGGAGAAAAACAAAAGGTTAGTCTAAAATCCCCAGGAATAAAACAACAAAGACATTGTAGGAACAAAGAGGCATTTCAACATAATTCAGGCTCACTGTCTAGCTTTTGACTGAATACTCAGGGAGATAAATCTTTCTCATCCGTTAACAGTCCCAGAAAATGATTTTCAAAATGAAGACCATGTTAAATCACATAATAATGATACAATCTGGCTGACAACATACACTAAACACTATTTAAATGAGCAAAGTGCGGTGTTTTTAATTTTTTAATTTGCATGATAAAAAAATGTGTAGGCCAATAAAAGACCAAAGTGATGAAACCATTAAAAACATTTTTCCCTGCCAAGCACATATTCATTACGCCCACACTTTTGTGTTCACAAAAGATGCAGGTGCGAAATAACTGTCAACTTATCACTTTCCTAACTAGATGAATAAAACGGTATCCCAAACCGTTTGAATAAAACTCAGCACGAACACCATGCACTTCACAGGCCAGCAGTTTGGGATGATGTCAATGGTGATATCTGAACTAGTTTTAACAGTGAGTGGTCTTCAGCCAAATACTGGAAAGAAATATTCGTTTGCTTGCTGGGATGACTATAAAAATTTAAGATTACTCTAAATGCAGCTCTTGACTTATTACTGCAACCAAATTTTCATCTCTACAGGCACAATCATGGTATTTCTCATATTTTAGAAAATTCATTAATTTAAGAATTTACTAAGTCAAAAATCTTTAAGTAAAATCTGAACATCTCTACAGCAAATATATTTTCACTTACTCATCACTGTTGATTGCGTACATCTGACAAAACAAGAGTGGCATTAATAATACTGATGCCATTCTGAGTTAATTATTTTATAGTAAAGATGTCATTAGGATTTTCACATATTTTAGTTGAATTTAGTAAGTAGGGGTGTCAAGACTGTGAAATGTATTAATGCATCTTTTATTGAAGTTTTCTAAGTTATTTCAAACTCCCTCTAACTACATATTTGGTGGAACAAGTAAGCAAGTGTGTCATCATTGATTAGAAAGTAAAAGAGACCATCATCAGTTTATTTGCTTAAAGGTCCTTTATAACTAACTACCGTGCTTGAGAATGACAACAGCAAATACTGGTGACAGGGATCATTTCTATCACAATTCCTTGCAATTATGCAAATTAATATTGTAACGTGCCTTAAAAGACCCAGCTGAGTTTTGTAATCATCCCTAGCACTTATCTATCAGAGAATGTATTCTCATTCCCATTTGACGGAAGAGGAAACTGAGGCGTGGGACATTGGTACAGGGAAGGTCACTCCCAGGTACAGCCCACTCTTGCATTCAGCCCGTAGCGCCATCAGGATGCAGCCTCACAAATATAAATGTGTGAGAAATAGGTGCTGACTGGAGCACCCTGGGTTTAACACAACCACAGCCTGTCATGCTTCTTCTCTGTGTTTGGGTTCACGTGCACCTGCCTGTGAGGCGCGGCGGGTGGGGCCTCGCAGTCCGGGCGTGTCCTGACTTAGTGACCACAGAAGGAGCCTCGGCCTGCTGCGTGACCCTGGCGCGTGACCACTCTCCACAGCTCAGCTTCCTAGTCTGTGAGAGATGCCTTCGAATTAGCCAGCACTTCCAGGTCACCGTCAATAACGCTCCCACGGGGGAGGATTATGGCAGATACGGTGCCTCCCAGGTAGTCCCAATATTCCTGTGTCCTGTGTCCTGAAGACACAGTTCCCGTCGGCAGGGAGGATGTTTTTTACAGACAGTTGGAGTGTGTGCCCACAGAAAGGGGTCAGCCCCCTTCCGCCTCTGCCCAGTTCCTGGTTGAGCCAGGTGACCCACGGCCTCTGGGTTGTGACATAGCCTCAGAGCTCAATGCAATGGGCTAAAGCAGAAGAACTCTGGGACCCAATCTGCCTGTCACAGGCTCAGCTATCTGGAGGCAAAGAAACGATTCTCACCTCCAGGCTCGCACTGTAAACCAACCTTGATTCTTATTTATTTATTTATTTTTGCTGAAGTGTCATGGATATTTTGGTCATTATTACTTGTAATGATTTATTCCCAGGTTGAATGTTGAGCTCAAAGAGTTGGCTCAGTGTTTCAGTAGAAAGAAAGAAAAAAAAATCACATATTTTTTTTAAACAGGTGGGTTTAAACTTGATAAAGTATTTGTAAAGTTCCAGTTCTATTAAAAAACATTGGCAGGCTTTCAATACAAGTGAAAAAGGCAGGACACAAATCCATGTCACTGTTTGCCTGGACATTCTAAATACGGGACCAAAATACACTCTGGAATGAAACACTAGCCATTGGAACTGGCGCAAGATCTTTAGCTCTTCTAAGCTTCAGTTTCCTCACCTATAAAATGGGAAAGTAATAGACCCTATATCAGAGGGCTGCTGGGAAAATCAAGTAATCTACTCCACCTGCCACAGAAACAGGCACAGAGCAGGCTGCCCCAATTGCTAGCTGATGTCATTAATGTAGATATATTCATACTATGCATCGAAAACATATTAAGATAAGAAATACACTAACATATTAACACAGGTTTTGGAGGAAATAAAAGGTTATTGTGCTTCTATACACGTTTTTTATAATTCTAACAAGTTTACATAATGAAGATGCGTTATGTTTTATTACACGGGGACAAAACAGTTTTATAAAAGAGCAAAGCAGAGAATGTTCTGTACGTACCACTCTGCTCTCTCTCAACCCCAGTCGCCAGCAGGTCGGGCTCCCCGAGGCTGATGTCATTGATCCGTGTCCCCACGCACTCCATCTGGAGCACCTTGCACCACTCATCAGCCTCGAGATCTACGGGAATGTCCAAGAGGAACCTGTGAGCCCAGAGCCCAAGGACCAGCTGGAAGCAGCCCGCCCTGCCGCACGAACCTGATTCACAAGCAAAGGTCTTAGAGGTGTCATCATTGAAATAAATCCCGATGGCGTGCTTCTTGGTGCTCTTGGGCAATCGAGCTACGTTCTTCACATTGTTGAGTTCTGTCACCTGGAAAGCGGACAATCACAAGTTTGATCACATCCCCAAAAGGTGTTTCCCATCAACAACCCCCAACCGAGGGCAGACACAGGGAGGAAGATAAACACAGCCTGACAGTGTCATCGAAGCTCAGACTCACTCCAGTGTCATCTTTAACACAAAGCAAGGAAGGTTAACAAGCTACCTTCGTTTTCTAAACGTCCTGAGGTATGTTATGTGGCAAGACTCTCCTTCCTAGAGGTAGGAAGCTTTTTTACACTAGTATCCCCCAAAGACTCCACCTTCTCCACAGTCCTCATGTGCATCTCCATCACTGGGGACAGCACTCCTAGTGGAAGCGTCTTAAACCCAGGGACCCGGAGGAAGGAGAAAGAAGGCTGGTCCAGTGCATACTGAACGTCCCACTCTTTGCCATCCAGAGATGGAGTGTCAGGACTCCCAAAACACCCTCTACTCAGGTTCAAGTCCTCTGTCCAGCACTGAAAGCTGGTATGTGAAACGTTTCCCCTCTCTCTGACCTCCTGGCTTCCCTCTCTGACCTCCTGGCTTCCCTCTCTGACCTCCTGGCTTCTCTCTCTGACTTCCTAGCTTCTCTCTCTGACCTCTTGGCTTCCCTCTCTGACCTCCTGGCTTCCCTCTCTGACCTCCTGGCTTCTCTCTCTGACTTCCTAGCTTCTCTCTCTGACCTCTTGGCTTCCCTCTCTGACCTCCTGGCTTCCCT
>PVJC01015138.1:0-35473 GCA_004026665.1 Murina feae
TATATATATATAGTGTTTGTAGATATATCTATTGCTTCTGTTTCTCTGGAAAACCTTAATGCAATTTCTGTGACTTTTTGTTCTAGGATTGAAGTTTTGCAAAGACATTCTTACTCTCCCATATCCAGATTTTTGGCATAAAAACTATCGCCAAGTCCTGGTCAGATGGCTCCGTTGGTTGGAGCTTCATTCTATAATCCTAAAGGTATGGGTTGGTTCCAGTCAGGGCACAGGCCTATGCTGCTGGTTTGATCCCCAGTCAGTTCAAGTGTGGGAGGCAACACATCAGTGTTTCCCTCCCTCCCTCCCTCCTTTTCTCTCTCCCTGTCTCCCTCCCTCTCTCTCCCTCCCTCCCTCCTCCCTTCTTTTATTGCTAAAAATCAATAAAAACATATAGTCTGGTGGACAGGGGGACAGGGTACAGATTTCAAAGCAAAGACAGTGCTAGGCAGTAGAGGTCACACTGGGCTAATCATGTGGAGCAGTCTCCTTGGGGAGCTGGGCTGGGCCAGGCAAGGCATCGGAGCTGAGTGGAGTGGGTTTGGTCAGTCACAGGGAAAGGACATTTCCTTGCTCCCTGCACCGGCTGAGCCAGGCTTAGGGTCAGAGGACAGTATGGTGCCCTGAAGGCAGTGAAAAGATTTCCGTGTGACTGTGCAGCGTCTGCCCTCACTGTGTCCACCTGCCTGCTGAGGGCTGTTCCGTCCGGGGCATCAGAGACGTAAGCCTGTGCCACACTACACCCTGAGCCGTTCACACCCTCCATCTCCCCGCAAACGTCTCTGGCAATCGCAAGCTGGGCTCCATCCAGCTCCTGGAAGACGGGAGCACACGCCTTCCGTCACAGAGAGCTGCTGCAGAGACATCTAATTTTACAGATCATGGTTTTGGAGAAAAATGTCACCCCAGAAGTGAGTGGGAAATTACTCACTTCTGAAGAGATGGAAATGTCAAGGCGGATGGGTCAGGCCCACACTGGGCTCCTGAGCGGCTCAGCAGCCCGCTGCTCCCCAGCGCCCCCTCCCGGCTGCCGCAGGTGGTGCAGGCTTGGGGGCTGCAGACTGGGGTCCTTCTCACCTCACCTGCTTGCTGCAAGGTTTCTCCTGCTGCTCTCTGCCTGGCCCGCCCCTCTCGCTCCCCACGCAGGACACCCACATCCTCAGCTTACACATCGCCTCCCGGATGCCTTCCCTGAACCCAGGGTTGGCTCAGTGACCCCACTCTGTGTTTGCAGAGCAAACTGTAATGTAACTTTACCAAAGTATAATAGCTGCTTTGTTTGTTTTGTGTTCTTTTCCTAACAGACCTTGGATATTCATGCGTACACATACACACAGTGCTTATGTAAACTAGAGCGCATTTTACATAATATATAAATAGCAGTGGTGGTCACTACCCTCCTTTTCCAAAGTAAAGTGTATACACACACACTCATGTGTCCTCACATGTTTTCCTACGTGTAAATCAAGGAAAGAAAAACATCTCCATGTAGAGAGGTTTTCACTACAATGTTGTCTGTAATAGTCCTTTCCTTCCCCCACCCTCCCTGAAATGCCTGAGGCCTGGCTGATGAAATCTCTCTTTAAATCACTGTGCGAAAATGCCTCGTAAGAAACATTAGATACATCAGCTAATTCTTCCTCGGGGTCTCATTTTTCTACGTATTAAATGGAGAGAGATAAAATCTGTGTTGGAGCTCTCTGGTGTCATCATGGCCGTGAGAATGTCACCACCGTGCCTGGGAGTGTGGTCTCTTGAGGGCCTGGGAGGAGGAACTAGGCGGAAGCAGGGCCCATGCTGGGTTCCTCACTCTGAGTGGCCCTGAGACCTCGCTCCTCATTCTTCCCGTCTGGAGCTGAGGCACATGCCACTGCCGCGAGCTCAGTTAAGGCACTGGCAATGAATGAGAACATCTGGAAAGAACAGAATAGAGGTAAAGTTAAGCTGATCGGATGGAGACTCCAAAGTAAAGTGTCTTAATTGAAATGGAGTTTGTTTCTGTCCCCAGGGGTAGGCAGGTGGCAGACAGGTTGAGCAGGCAGTTCTGCCACCCTCCGCATTAGCTTCCTCTAATTGTTCCATGAGCTGCCACCCTTCTCTCAGGTGATAAGGAGAAGATAAGAGATCAGGGGAGCCCCTGCCCCCCACCAGTTTAGCGGTGAATAGTTTATAGCTGCAAGGGAGTCTGGGGAATGCATCCAGCTGCATTTATGCACGTGTTCAGGGTCCATATCAAGTGGCCAGGAGTGAAAGCAGGTCATTCAGACAGCACTTAGAGCTGATGCAGGATCTTACTTGATGAAGACAGAGATGACATTTAAGCACCTTACCTCCTCCTGGCATTTTTAGTGGCAGACCCTACTCAGGAAACTTGACTTCTGATCCCACTGCTAGCATGTATGAACATTCAATCTGGACTTAGGGCTAGTGAATACACCATTCTTGTTATTTTGTTGACCTGGGTCTTATCCCCTTTCTCCTCTGGGAGCATTTGCAGTATTTTTAAGGCCTGTGCCACCAATTTTGGGGTGCAGAGATGGACTAGTGGTGTAAGGCTGGCTAACCAGGGCATCTCTCTGCCACAGTAACTGGTTCCTGGAGGGGCATACGGCATGAGATGCTCAGAGCAAGGAGACCCAATCTCCATCATTTTGATGGGATTATAGAGGAGATGTTCTCATCTTGCCAGGGTTTCCAAAGAGACGAAATGCAAACTCGGAGTCATGAGTGGCTATTTTTGCCCCTACACGGGAGAAGCTACGAACTGAGAGATGAAGAAAGCTTGCAGGTGGCATTATTCGGAGCTGCTGAGCCAGCCATGCCTGAAGGTGCTATCCTGGAATGGTCGGCTGGAGCATGGATGCCTGTCTCAGCTGTGCTAGTTGAACTAAGAACTTGGAAAGAGAACAATTCTGATCTGTCGCCTGTCCAGTCTCTTGTTTTTCATTGCAGGTCATGGCTCTCAGACATGGCTGCACAGAAGAATATCTCAGGAGCCTTATAAAAAATAGATATTTACTTAAAAATGCTAGTTCCACCAGCGTGAGGGGAGGCTAACAATCTATGTTTAAAAATAGCTCCCCCCAAGTTTCTGAAAGGCAGCTGGATGTGGGAATAGCTAGCTACTCCATGCTGCCCCCCAGGGTGATTACAGCTGTGTGACTTCAGAAAACTCTGACTTCTCTGGGTCACTTCCTTTTATTTCATTTTATTTTATTTTATTTTATTTTATTTTATTTTATTTTATTTTATTTTATTTTATTACTTATAACAGAAAGAGGGAAGACCAGATGATGTATTTTAAGTGGCCGCCTGCCCTAAGAGATTACCACAGTGACAGTCAAGTCCCTGGGAACGCCTGCCTCCTCTCCTGCTCCAGATTCCCTGAGCTTGCGCATGTACACACACACACACACACACACACACACACACACACAGACGCACCCTCCACTGTGAGCAGACACCACAGAAAATGCACCTCAGGCTCGGGCTCCCTTTCCACAGCCCTCTCTCGCCTCTCCACAGGCACTGACAGGTGCGAGCTGAGACAGACAGGTCCTTGTGAAGCTCCGTGATGAGGATGAGGGAAGCTGGGAGAAGAAACAGAAATATTGATCTCAGGAGCTGACAGGTTTCCAGCAGGAGCCGGCGGCAGGTGAGGAGAGGCCCACTGAGCAGTGTATACCTTCCCCGCAACATTTCACCACGCAGCCTCCCCAGGGCCCAGAGTCCTCGACTCCACATCCTGTTGCCGATGCTGCAGCCCTTCGCGTCCAAGAGCCTGCTGTGCCTGGAGCAGGCTGTGCTCCCTTCTGTCCGTGCCTGGACCTTGCGGCCTGGCCTCCACCTGAGGCCCTTGCAAACCCTGGTCCAGCAGATGGTTCTCGGGGAGGCTGGCTGGTGCTGCAGGCAGGGGTGTCAACCCCACCCTCTGTGGGGCTTCGAAGGCTTAGCCCAGGGCTGGGGCTGGGCCTTCCATAGGCCTGTTACATTACTTGTTCATGTCTGCCCTCCCAGGAGGGGGCCTGTCACATGCTCACATCTACCCTACCAGGAGGGGGCAGGAACCCTGTGCCCAGGACAGAGTTCTCAGCCGTTTCTACCGAATGAATGAAGAACCGAGTGTAGGTAAATAGGAGAGACTCTTCTTTATTAAAGTCCCCAATAGTGGACTTGTGAGCCTATGAACCAGGAGGTCATGGTTTGATTTTTGTCAGAGCACATGCCTCGGTTGTAGGCCCAATCCCTGGTATGTGAACCCCGCTATGGGGTGTGTAGGAGGCAGCCAACCAATGATCCTCTCTCATCATTGATGTTTCTCTCTCTCTCTCTCTCTCTCTCTCTCTCTCTCTCTCTCTCTCCCTTCCTCTCTGAAATCAATAAATATATTTTTTTTTAAATAAAAAGTTGTGGGAGGTGAGCTGAGAATGAAGAGAGATGAAACCTTTCGGGTGTCATAACACAGTGACTCACCCATGACTCCCTGGTAGAATCCCTGGGGGCCTTCACAACAGGACCAATGGCAGCAAGGTTTCCTCTCCTGCTGCCCTTCAAACCACAGGACCACATGCAAGAAGCTCAGGCTAGCCTGCCAGCTTCACTCCTGGGAATGAGGCCACCAGAGATAAGACAGGGACCTGCCTGCTGCTCAAAGCTGCAGGGGATAGTCTAGCAGAGAGGGGTCCTGCTGGCCCAGACCATAGAAAACACCTGGTTAACCCAAAGTCATACGCTAAATGTGGATTTATTTTAAGGCTTGTTACACAGCGAAAGCTGACTGATACATCATGGTAGACCTGGGACCCTCCACGTGTTGGATAACTGACTGTGAGAACTAGCCTGCTGGTATTTGTTTTCTATTCCAGCATTGCACATTATCAAAATGTTAGTGGCTGAAAGCAGCACACATTCATTACCTCACATTCAGTGAGTGACCCAGGCAGGGCGTGGCTGGGCTCTGCTCAGGGGCTTCTAAGGCTCAGGCAAGTGCTGGCTGGGATGCAGTCAGCAAAGGGCCTATCTTTGTTGGAATATTGTAATTTCTTATGCTTGTAAGGCTGAGGGGCTGGCTGTGAGCTGGAGGCTGTCCCAGCTCCCACAGGCTACCTTCTATTCCTGGACAAGTGGGCCTTCTAGCCCAGGTCGCCCACTGCCAGGGAACTTGCTTATCCCAGTGGGGTGGGGGGGTGTCCTCTGGACCTGAGAAAGCTGCCAACAGGGGGAGAGACGGGCTCCAGCAGATGACACACCGCAGTCTTAGTGCACAGGCACGTAATCACATCTATCCCATTATCCCCAACACATCCCATCCATTAGGAGCAAGTCCCAGGTGCCCCACACTCAAGGAGAGCAGACTATACAAAGGTGTGACACCTCATTGGGCAACCTCTACTGGGTGTTCATGGCAGACAAGGGCCGGGACAGGAAACCCCTCACAGACAGGGAGTGATGCTGAGACAGGGACAGATGCCATGTACGTGTTAACATAAAAACATGCAAACCCGTAAAGAATTTTTGTGAGTTTATTTGAGCCAAACTGTCGACAATTGCCGGGAAGCAGAATCGAAATGGATTGGGATAGTGCTCCGGAGAATGGCTGTTTTTCATCTATTTTTATACATTGAAATCAAAGGAGGGGCCATAGGTGGGTTATATGAAATCCACTGGTGATAGACTAGAGAGGCGGGAGAAAGCAAAGCAGGGAAATCTCTGGGATTGGATGAAAAGTGAAATGACAGACACATGCTTCTTTTACTCAGGTGGTGCAGGATAGTTAACAGTCAACAAAGAACAAGATAACAATAACAGTGTAGGAATTTGTGGCATCTGTCCCAGCACCCAGGGCATTCTGCTGTGCCCTGAAGAGTCTGGAAAAAGGAGAAGTTACAAGTTATCCTGACCTTTGAATTATATGTTATCATAAATGCAAAAAGACAGATGGGCTCAGTTACGGTAAAGGTTGACCTTGTCAGGGAAGGCACCAGCCTAGGAGGTGCCTCCCCACCATCACTGCTTTAGTTAAGGTTTCATTTCAGACCCTCCTTGTGGTTACTTTAGGTCTGAGTTTGCAAGACTGCCACGCAGGGCTCTCCTGAGCCTGTCAGGTTAGCATGTGGCCCTTTTGCCCACATGTCACTGCCAGGACTTGGGCTGTTGTTTTAAGGGCGGGGTGAGGGGAAGTCACGGGAGGGTTTGGAATAAGGGAGAGGCAGGATCTCACTAATGCTTCAAACCACCGCACTGGCTGCCATTTTGATTCTAGACTTCGGGGACAACAGTCAGAAGGCAGCTACAGTATCTAGTGACCCAGAGAGAGGGTGGGCAGGAGGTGGCAGGAGAGGAGGAGTGAGGAGCTCAGGAGGGACTGACTTTCCAATCAGGGACCTCAGGCTTCCTGCTTCTCCATCAGCAGGTGGAGGGTGGACGCCCTATGTCACTTCTTGCCGACTCGGGACTGGGCCCTGTGGTGGGTTCTGCTCTAGATGCCTGGGCTCCTCCAGGGTCTCCGCCACCAGCCTTAAGCCCGCTGCTGCCTGTTGCTTGGACTCTGGCCACAAGCAGTTCAGTGAAGTCTTTGGTTTAAAGCTCTGAGATGGGATCTACTTGTCACTGCCTGCCTGGGCCTGATTGACCTGTCTGCAAAATGAGGGTGACAATGGGGAAACCCAGGTTTGCTTAGGGACCTACTAACAGAGTTCAACCAAGCACCTGCTAGCATGAAGCTGGCCAGTCCTGCCCGCCCCTCGAGCAGGTTTGCCCTGTGCTGACAGCCCCCGAGCTGGCTGCGATGGGAGCTTGTGTTCACAGGAGGAGACCACTGGACTATGGCTGCTTGTGAGACCTGTTGGCAACTTTGCAGGCCCAGAGGACCACACCCGCCACCCCTGCTTCTTCCCCAAGGGCACAGAATGCAAATCCCATTGCAGCTACTCAGAGCCATAGGATTGCAATGACTCAGAGGGACAGAGGAGACAGAAAAATGACATCTAGTGACAGAATGGCATGAAGGCTGCTCCTGTCTTGGCTTCGGCTGCTACCACAGGCATTAGTGGGAGTGCCCAGCAAGTGGGTGTGTTCCAGACCCAAGGCTGAGTCAGGGAAGCCTCCGCAGATGAGACAGCGAGCTGACAACGAATTGCTTGAACCACACTTTCCCACACGCACCTGGTGCTTGATGTCTCTCTGACATTTGAAAAGCCACCAGCTCTGGCCGGTTTAGCTCGGTTGTTCCGAGTGTCATCCATGCACCAAAGGGCTGTGGGTTCAGGCAACCGATCAATGTTTTTCTCTCACATTGATGTTTCTCTCTCTCTTTCTCTCCCTTCCTCTCTCCCTAAAATCAATAAAAACATATCCTCAGCTGAGGATTAAATTTTGTAAGATGTAAGGGGTATAGAAAAAGTTGAGCTCCACTTATCAAGGAGAAGCATTTATTAGGGAGCATCTTGGGTCTGCTACTGGGCCAGCGACTTTCTGTAGGAAGACAAAGGTGTGACAGCACTGAAGCACTCTGTCACCGGATTCTGAGGGAAAGGACAGCAGGACGGCCACATCCAGTGTGGAGGGCAATTATTACAAAGCTGAGGGGGCTCATCAATTAAACTGTCAGGTTTCTGAGCTGTGGATGAAGCCTGAAGGAGGTCAATGTCAGGCAAGAAAGGGTTAATGAAGAAGGTGTCAGCTGCCACCTATTTGCTGCCAGTGACAGTCAGTCCATATTTTTATTTCCTCTAATGATGTTAATTAGGCTCATTACGGTGACAAAGAAAGGAGATTTCTGGAGACAGGGGAGCTCATTGAAATGATGCAGGCGATCTCTAGTAACAATACCCCGGGTTGGGATCCCTGCGCTTATAACTGCAGGGGAGAGCCCCTATGCAAATCTTTCTACCTCTAAGCCCTGCTGACTTTCTCCCTGACCGTCCTACAGAGTTCAAGTTCAGAGGGAGCTTCAAGCACCTGGAGATAAATAGGCTTATGTCCCTGTGTTCTGTCACCGCCATTTTGTTGACATCTTCTATGGCCAAACATGCAATTTTTCCAGGACCTGTTTTCTAATCTTCCCCAAAGCGCCCTCCTCCAGCTCTCAGTGCTCAGCGGGGCTCCCTGGCAGCTCAGAAGAACTCTGCCTCCAGTTCTGTGCTAAACTCCCATTGCCTCGGCGGGAAGGACGGTGCTCCAGATGCCCGGGCCTCACAGACTCCTCAGCGTGGGCACACTTCTCTACGGAAGCCACGCCAGCTCTTTACTGTGTCCAGTGCTGCCGGTGGAAATCGTGTTCTTGGCGGAGTCCCCAGGAAGCGGTCGGAGAGACTGTCTTGGGGCAGGGGGGCGGGGGTGGGGTGGGGGGGGGCATGGCCACGTGAGAAGGCTGCCCTGGGTTTCCAGTGTCTCACCTCCATCTGCCCCTCCATGGAAAAGTCCAGTCTTGTCTTCATCAGGCCCAGAGGTCGGGCCAATGTGCAGACATTTTGCATCCTGCCAAGGGGGTTCCAGTCCAGCCTTACCACCTCGGGCTAGCTGAGCTTGTCTGCAGGGCTGTCCCTTGGTGGAGGCCCGAGTGCAGGGTCTGTGTGGAGTCTGCTGGGCTGCCTGCTGGGCTGTAGGCTAGACTCACAGGGCTGCTGTGGAGAAAATGCGCCAACAGATGGGGTGAGCGCATGTTACTGGATGAGATACAGAGAGGCATAAAGGGAGGGAGGGAGGATGAGAGAGAGAGAGAGAGAGGTGTTGTTAGTTGGGATTTACTATATTGGGCTTGGGAAGGACCAGTGGTTCCCAAGCTTTTGTGCGATTGTGCTGTGTCCCCTGTCTAACTGATGCATTCTTTCCCCAGGCTGGACTCCCAGGCCTCATGTTGGCCTTACTAAGCATGTGCTCACCTCCCCTTTATTATTCTACCCCTTCCACAGTGATCTATGGGGAGGGGACCTGGTTCCCTGGGGAGTGTGAAGCTGGAACTTCCTGATGAAGCAGACGTATGCTCCCTAGTTGATCATGCTCAATAATGTCTGATTCCTTTTGCTCCCTTTCCTCATTAATATTTATCTACTTGCTCTGATACCTACGCACAGAACCCGTGGTCCCCCCTGCACAAGCCCACTTCTTGGGCACACCAGCTCAAGCGAATGAATACTGAGTACTACAGGTGGCAGGAGCGCACTGTTTAAAGGCATCATCAAAGGCGTCTGAGTTGTAATTCCAGCCAAGCAGGTTCTGCTGCAACTATAGGAAATTATTTCAGCAGTTGGCCTTCCATAACGAGCAGAATCATCATTCAGAGCCCTGGGGCCTCATGGATCTCCGTAGTAATATTTCTCCATCACTAATTGTGCCCTGTGGGCTGGGACTCTGCTTCATTCCACTGTAGTACCCATTGTCCCTCAGCTGCCTTTCATGGCTTCCCTCTGGGGATGTCTAGAGTTCTGTGTATCTTCTATGTCTCTGTCTCTTATGTGAACTTCTCAAGAGACACAGTCAGGTTTAATCATTTAATTACTCTCCAATATTACTCAATTAGTCACTTTGCAATAAAGCATATCTATATTAGGCAAGATTTCCTCAGCAGGCCACTTCATGGGCTGTTGGTCTGAGATTGGACAAACCCTGATGCTATCAGGTACAACCGTAGTTCAATCCATTGACAGCTAAGCATAAAAATTTGCTGGTGGTCTGGCCACTCAGAAGGAGCACTTGAATGTAAGAGCCATCTTGGAATTCATAAACTCTTCTCTAATTTAGCCAAGCTCTGGGCTCAGGTGTCTAACTCTCTCCTTGCCTAGTCACCCGAGCATCTCCAACTTACCACATCCTAAAATAAACTTTCATCTTCTCTGTGCAAAAACGCATTAGTCTAATGTAGTCCCATTTAGTTTTTTGTTTTTGTTTTGTTTTGTTTTTTCCCTGCCCGAGGAGATGTATCAAAAAAAATTTTTTTCTAAGAGCAGTGTCAAAAGTTTACTGCCTATGTTTCCTTCTGGGAATTTTATAGTTTCAGGTCTTACATGTGAAGTCTGTAATTGATTTTGAGGGTTTTTGTTTTTTTGTTGTTGTTGTTAATCCTCACCTGAGGATATTTTTTCCATTGCTTTTCAGAGAGTGGAAAGGAGGGAGGGTAAGAAAGAGGTAGAAAGAAAGAGAGAGGGGAGAGGGAGAGAGAGAGAGAGAGAGAGAGAGAGAGAGAGAGAGAGAGAGAGAGAGAGAGAGACATTGACTGGTTGCAGAAGGCAGGCAGTGAACTGTAACTCAGGTTTGTGCCTTGACCAGGAATTAAACCTGCAACCCTTTGGTGTGCAGGCCAACCCTCTAACCACTGGACACACCAGCCAGAGCAATCAAGTATGTCAAACTCACGGCCAGCAGGCTGCATGCCATAAATGAGGTATGTGGCCCACTAGCTGCGAGTTTGACATGCTTGTAATGTACATGGTATCAGAAAGTGGTCCAATTTCATTTTTTCCATATATCTGTCCAGTTTTCCATCACCATTTATTGAAGAGACTTCTTTACCCCACTGTTTAGCCATGCCTTGTTTGTCATAGATTAATTGACTGTATAAGTGAGGATTTATTTCTGAGCTCTCTGTTCTCTTCCATTGATCTATATAGCTGTTTTTATGCCAGTACCATGTTGTTTTGATTTTTGTAGATTTGTAGTATAGTTTGACTTCAGAGAGCACCATATCTCTCACTTAGTTCTTTCTCAAGATTTCCATGGCTATTTGGGGTCTTTTATGGGTCCATAGACATTTTATAATTAGCTGTTCTAATTCTGAGGAGAATGCCATTGGTATTTAGTAGGGATTGCATTGAATCTGTAAATGACTTTAAGCAGTAAGAACATTATAACGTTTTTTGGTAAGGATGCACTTTTGCCACTTTGTTAGCTATGTTTAGGTTGTTTTTATAGCTGTCCCCTGTTCCTTTCTTTTCTCAGTCTCTTCCCTTGTGGTTTGCTGTTTTTCTTCGCTGCTGTGTTTAAGCTTCTTTCTCTTTGTTCTTTTTATATCTTTTGCAGGTTTTTTATTTGTGGTTACCATGAGGTTTATGCACATCATTTTTTATCGACAGCAGACTCTGTTAAACTGATAGGTGTTTAAGTTTGAATACATTCTCTCAGGAATACATGTTTATTCCTCCTCCATGCATTATGCCATTGATGTCTTATCTTAGCTCTTTTTGTGCTGTGTATTTCCTAGCTACTTACTGCAGTGTGAGTTGGATTTAATAATTTTTTTCTTTTAATCTTTGTAATAGTTTTGAAAATGTTTGATTTCTGTATTTATTAAATATCTACCTTTACTTTGAGGTATTTTACTTATTTATTTCTTGTTGTGGTCTTTTTTTCTACTGAAAGAAGACACAGTGGTTCTCAACCTTCCTCATGCCACAACCATGTGGTGGTGACCCCCCATCCGTAAAATTATTTTCGTTGCTATTTCATAACTGTAATGTCACTACTGTTATGAATGGTAATGTAAATATCTGATATGCAGGATGTACTTAGGCGACTCCTGTGAAAGGGTCATTCAACCAACAAAGGGGTCACGACCCACAGGTTGAGAACCGCTGCTTTAACATCTCTTGTAGAGCTGGTTTAGTGGTGATGAACTCCTTTAATTAATGCCTGTCCAGGAAGCTCTTTATTTCTCCTTCAATTCTGAGTGATGACCTTGCTGGGTAAATTAGTCTAGACTGTAGGCCCCATGCTTCAACTCTTTAAGGATGTCTTGCCACTACCTTCGGGCCTATAAAGTGCTGCTGAGAAATTGATGGCCTTTGTGTTTAACTCTTTTTTTGTTGTTGTTATTGTTTTTGT
This sequence comes from Murina feae, assembly GCA_004026665.1. Lineage (NCBI taxonomy): Eukaryota > Metazoa > Chordata > Mammalia > Chiroptera > Vespertilionidae > Murina > Murina feae. The sequence continues at coordinate 11,818 of PVJC01015138.1, forward strand.
TTTCTTTTTTTTTTTTTTTTGCTCCCTTCAAGATTGTCTCTTTACCTTTAACTATTTAAATATATATATTTTATTGATTTTTTAGAGAGGAAGGTAGAGGGATAGAGAGTTAGAAACATCAATGAGAGAGAAATATCGATCAGCTGCCTCCTGCACACCTCCTACTGGGGATGTGCCTACAACCAAGGTACATGACCTTGACTGGAATCGAACCTCGGACCCTTCAGTCCCCAGGTCGACGCTCTATTCACTGAGCCAAACTGGCTAAGGCTTTACCTTTGACTCTTGCCAACATGTCCGATGTGGATCTCTTTGGATTCATCTTGTTTGGCACTCTGTGATTCCTGGACCTGGATGTCTGTTTCTTTTCCCAGGTTAGGAAAGTTTTTAGTCATTATTTATTTAAATAAAGTTCTTGTTCCTTTCTCTCTTCTCCTCCTGAAATCCCTATAATACAGATATTTGAGTGTTTGATGCTATCTCAGGGGTCCCTTAAACTATCCTCATTTTTTAAAATTTCCTTTTTCTGTCTGATGTTCTGATTGGTTGAATTCAGCTAGTCTCTCTTCTAGTCTCTGATCTATTCTTGGATCAGCTAATCTGTGTCAACTAATCTGCTATGAATCCTTCTAATTTCTGTGTTATTTCAGTCATTGTAGACTTCATGTCTGCTGTCTTCTTTCTTATCCTTTCTAACTCCTTGTGGAAGTACTCCCTAAGTTCCCCTATTCCACTCTCAGGTTTGGTGAGGATCATTATGAATGTTTCCTTGAATTCTTTATCAGGAAATTACATATTTCCATTTTCTTGGTTTTTTTTTCTGGGGATTTTTCTTATTTGTTCCTTTGAGAGATATTCTTCTATCTTTTCATTTTGTTTTACTTTCTATGTTTGTTTCTATAAATTAGACAAAACAGTTGTCTCTTCCAGTCTTGGAAAAGTGTCTTTATGTAGAACTGGTTTCTGATTAGACCAGTGCTCTTGGCATGTCCAGTAGGAACCGGGCTGGTAGTGCCTAAGGCATGGGGTGCTGACCCACCTCACTGGAGCAGCCAGCGGGAAGGCCCGGTGCATGTAATCATGCTCTGTTGATCCTGCTTTCTCCCTTGGTTTGGGCCAAAATGAGTTCTGGGAATGTGTCTGGAAAAACACTGCACTGACTTGCAGGAAGGCCAGAGCACTTGGACAGAGCCCCGCCCCTCTAAGAAGGTGGGGGGACAGAGCCTCACCCGTTCTTTGGGTGTAGTGACACCCTGTGTTCCTGTCCCCTTTGTTGGGAGGCAGGAGGCTCCAGGTGATGTAGCAGCCATCCTGCAGGTAGTCCAGATCTCAGTTTAACTCCTGCCCCCATAAACATAGAAGAGAGCTCCCTAACGCTGAAGAGTTCATGCAGCTCCCAGGGGGTTCCCGTGGCTTCCCACCCTCTCCACTAGGACTCCTCTGGTTTGCTGTCAGAAGCTGTTCACTCAGTGTTCAGCTGTCTTGCAGGAGTCATTGCTACCTACTTATGTGTGTGTTTTGTTTTGCTTATGAGAGGGGCGAGGTGAGTGTTCTCCTGTGCCACTGCCATTTGGGGCCTCTAAATTAGTGTTTTACTTTAGGGGTGATCATTGCACCAAGGTTACGTTGTTTTTGTAAATTAGTTATTATTTTTCATAAACATATACAAATACACTATATACATAATAATGCCTGTGATTTTATACATGTATATGCAAGTGAGAGTATACACGAAACCAGACTGAGTTCATAATTGTGGCAGCAAAGTGATGGGTACATGGAGTTTCCTTACATTGTGTGCTTTGCTTTTGACTGTGTCTGAATTTGTTTAGGTGGGGCGGGGTGGTGGTGGTGGGGGGGCGGGACAGTGTAAGATGCTTGCTCCCTTTCCTGTTCCTTTAGTTCGTTTCTTTAAATTTCAGCTCCACTGTTAATTCCTCGGAGTAACTAGAATGAGCATTTCTCATTCTTTTCTGGCTTCTGAGAAAGCAGATATTTTTGTTTCCAAATCTTCCTGCAGGTAGAAAGGAGACCTCACTCCGCCAAACAAATTCACATGCCCAGATTTTAAATTGAAAGAATGTGGGATGGGGACTCAAGATCATGAGTGCATGGAGTCCTGTGTAGACTGAGCTACCCAGTATCCTCTGATTATATTCCCCATCTACTTAATTCAGCCAGAGAAGGATCCTATTGCTTGTGATCAAAAGCGTTACTTGAAGAGAATCTTTTCCCGGTTCCCAGGTTAGATCACACTTGTGGTATAGACTTTTATTTAACAATGTGCTTACCTTTATATAGAACTCCATGCACACTCATTGGATGAGTATGTTTGTCCCTGGTCATAAAGGGAGCTTTCTGAGTGCAGGAATCCTGTGTGTTTGCTCTACATCTGCATCCCCAATGCCAGGCATGGTGCCCTCTGTATTGTATGAGTTCAGTAAGTGTCTGCTGAATGAGTGAATGAGTGAATGAGAACGAGAGGAGGGGGTGTTGTATAGCACTCAGCAATAAAAAGTTATTATATTTTTTGTAATAATAACTCTGGATAGCCTGCAAGTTAATGCAGCCAGCTCCTCTAGGTCCATCCATGTTGTTGAAAATGATAAGATTCCATTCATTTTATGGCCTAGTAATATTCCATTGTATTCTGGTGCTACATTGTTATTCAATTGTGTATTGATGGACAGTTAGGATGCTTCCATATCTTGACTGTTGTAAAAAAATAGAAACAGACTCACAGATACAGAGAACAAACTGATTGTTGGGAGATAGGAGGGGATTTGGAGGACTGGATGAGAAATATGAAGGAATGCAGAAGTACAAATTGAGAGTTACAAAATGGCCATGGGCTGTAAGTTACAGCATTGGGAAAATAGTCAATGATGTTATAATAACTGCTTGTAGTGTCAGACGAGGGCTTATGGGACATCACTTCATAAATTATATGTGTCTAACCACTATGATGTACACTTTCAACTAGCATATTATTAAATGTCAACTCTAATTAAAAAATAAAATAAATAAAATAAAACTGTTATATCCTTTATGGCACATGAAAGAGTAGACTCTAGAATCCTGCAGGTAGGGGGGACTGCAAGACTAGTTCCATTGAATGGCTTGAGGTACATCTCTCAGTTGAAGGCACTTAATTGCCAGTGCTAACCCTCTGACTCTCTTGTGCCCACTGCTTCAGTGACCGAATGATGCCCTTGCTCAAGGAGGGCAGAGTTGGTCAGCCTAAGTGCCCGAGTGACTATGTGGAATCAAGTGACTACTTCAGCCTAACCTACCCTGTCCTGACACATACCATCAGAAGAGAAAGAAAAGGGAACAATACGGGCAGACCTGGAAGATGTCGTGCTAAGGGAATAAGTCAGCCACTGTGTGATTCTCTTTATAAGACATTGAGAATAGTCTAACTTACAGAAGCAGCCAGTGGAATGAGGTTACCAGGGGACAGAGGAGGGAAAAGGGGAGTTGTGCAAAGGCGATGAAGTTACAGACGAGTTCCTGTGGTCTGCCAGACATCCTGGTACCTGCAGTTAACAACAGATACTGTGAACCTAAAATGTGTTAAGAGGGTAGGTCGCATATTAGGTGTTCTTACCACTGAAAACAAACACAGAAAAACAACAATAAAGAGACACTAAGAAACTTCCGGAAGTGACGAATTTTTTTTATAACCTTGGTTGTAACACAAATATATGTCCAAGCTCATCGAAATGTATACATGAATTATGTACAAGTGTTTTGGGTTTTGTTTTTTTGTTTTTTTTGCTTTGTTTTGTTTTTGTATACCAATTGCACTTCTAGTGGGAAATGGAAATTTAAGAAAAGCACAAAAAGAGGAAGTGGAAAGAAGTGTCTGTGGACAAAGGGAAAGATATACGACAACAGAGAGTCTAGTCCCCAGTAGACACATTCCTGGGCTTGTCTATGGATATTTTGGGGCTTGAATCTCCACTCCGCCACTTATTAGCTGTGCGATCCTGGGTGTTCCTTAATCGCTCTCAACCCCAGTTTCCTGTCCTGAAAAATTAGAGAAAAAATAACACCAAGTTTCTGGGGTGTTGCATAGGTTAAGTTCAAATGAGGTCATTTCTGGGTAAAAGCCTACCTGGCATGCTATGCGGGGTGCTCAGTGAATATTGATTGAGTGAGTGAGTGGCTGGACAGAAGTCTCGGGGGAGCAGGGAGGGGCGGAGGCAGGGGCAGCTGTGTAGTCAGAGGCGGTCTGATTGCTCAGCAGGACGGTGGCCCAACTCTCCCAAGCCTGTCACTGTGTATTGTAATTTAGTAAATCATCTCGAGGAGCAGTGGGGTGCTGGCTTACTCAATCAAGAAGTGGATTTATGCCTAATTCTAGTGGCTCCTCTGCAAAGAGCTGTGGGCTCAGGAGGCGCCCGGGTCGGGAGCCAGATTGCCACGTGGTGATTTATGTGTTCTGGGAGGCTGGCCCCACAGCCACGCACATAAACCTGAGTCTTACAAGGAGCCCTGACTCAGCCTGGCACTCCTTGGCATGGCCCCAGCCCCTTGTCACCTTGATGTTACAAAGAATGAGGGCCAGGGCCCAGCTCAGAGGCTGCTGGGTCTGATTCCTCACTCATTTACGTAACCAATAAGCACTGGACACCTGCTCTGGGCCGGTTCTGGGCTTGGTACGTGAGATGTCAGTGGAGGACTTGAAAGACAGTCCTGGCTACCTGGTACTCATACTGTGTTGGGACCATCAAGCGTAAAAGTGATGAAAAGGAAGTACAGGTGCCCTGGGGGCAAAGAGGGCAGCATCTCAGCTCCTCTGAAACCTGGAGGCGCTGGCTTTCCAGGAGTGGCCCTTTCAGCTTGGAAGGAAGCGTCTAAGAAGAGGAAAGGAGGAAGGGAATCAGAGAGAAATGAGATGGAAAATGCCGGAAGTGTGTCTGGAAAGCAGAATGAGTTTGGAGGGGATGAGCGGTGGGCCGGGTGCTGGCAGGTGGCGGGTGTCTGGTTGCAGCACCTTTGCAAGCCCGGCTGAGTGTGGCCTCTGCGGAAGGGAGTGAGGAGCAGGGGGCGGCGTGGTTGCGCGGCACTGAGTTCCCAGGGCTCTTCGCACAGCACGGACAGGTGGAGGCTGGAGGCCAAGCCGGAGGCAGAGGACTCAGGTGAGAACTGGCAGCTTGTGAGTCCGGATGGAACAGAGTTTACAGGTAGGACATAAAGCAGATAACAACTGTCCAAAGTGCAGCCTCCCTGACTCAGTTTCCATAACTGTCCTATAGGTTCCACTATTATGCCCACGTACCTATTTATTTTTGTTTTAACCTTCACCTGAGAACATGTTTTTATTGATTTTAGGGAGAGAGGAAAGGAGAGAAAGAGAAACATTGATTACTTGTCTCCCTTATGCACCCTGACTGGAGACCTGACCTGCAGCCTAGGTATGTGCCCTGACCAGGAACTGAATCCGCAACATTTTGGTGTAAGAGATAATGCTCCAGCCAATTCAGCCATCCAGCTCTTTAAAGACATGAGGCACCCAGAGGTTACGTATTTTGCTAAGGTCACACAGTCTGTAAGTGACAGACCTGGGATTCCAACCCAGGTAGTTTAGTCCCAAATCCAGGTGTGAGACCCCTGAGCTTGGCTGTCTCAGACCATGAGCTTTCCGGAACGTCAGCATCGAGCTCTGTAGCACCCTGCCACCCAGCGCAGCACCTGGCACCCGGTAGGCGCTTCACTGCTGTCTGTGGAATGAATGACTGATGGACGGGTAGAGGCTGCTGAGCTGCCCAGCGTTTCCCAGGGACCATTCCAGCCATCCCGGTCCCTGCATCTCGCCCAGCCTGGTCCTCTACCCTCTAACCAAGGCTTAATTAGAAAATGAGGCAGTGACGTCGTGGGGCTCCTTGGCATATGCAGACCCATAATGCACTTGCAAGCTTTTGCGATGACAGGGCGCTCTGGCATGGTGGCGATGACAACTGTCATCATCCTGGCTGAACCCCACGATGATCCAGGCAGTGTTCTTCTCTCTGTCGGACCCACAAGCGTCCTTTCCCTGGAACGCACAGCGCAGGTCAGTTACCACTATCTGTGCCCGGGGCTGTGCCCGCCAGGCCATCCCTCTCCCAACCAGCTCCTGGGGGCTTCTGGGGCTGGGCAGCGGGAACCTCTCCCTCCTGGTGGTGCCTCCTTCCCTGTATTTACTTCTCCTTAATCTGCATATCATCATCAGCACAAAGCCCTCAGAATAACATCTGACAAATGATGCCTATTAAAAACAACCGGCGAGCACTTCTCTTTCCCCGCCTTCTAATTTGGACGAGCATTACAGCCACGCGCCGCCAGACAGGCGGCTTTATGCGAGGAGCATGATGAAACACCACGGCGCCCGAGTGGCGGCGACCGAATGGTAATTTCTGCTTCAGAAATTGGTCATTTATTTTGCTGGTCTGTTCTTACGTTCAAATTAGATGAAGTTTAATATACTGTAAAATTGAATGTATTCTGTCCTTTTCAACAAATATGGCATGTGTGAAATGATTTATGGCTCGTGGGAACCTCTAAAATGTTAAATAATCTCTCTTTCTGTGTTTCTTAAGTAAGTTATGGCCCGAGTTTAAAGCAGGAAAAGAAAAACTTTATGAAGCCCCAGGCCCTGGTTCTGCTCTCACTGTAGCGATAATGAGCAGCCACACTCATCCCCACCTCAACCCCTTTTATTGTTGTACCAGGGAGGGAAGCAGAGTTGGAATCTGTGACTTAATTTCTAACGGAGCTGCATGGAGACCGGGATGCCCAGGGCAGGCCATTCCTCCCAGTGGGTGTTTGGCGTCCTGCTGCCAGTGGACTGTAGGAACAGCCGCTTGAAATGGGTCCATGGGGGCAGGAGGCAGAGCAGGAGGGAGGATGAGTACAGCTCTCCAGGGACAGGGATGAAGACTGTGCCGTCCACCCTCCACAACACTTCTCCACGCCTAAAGGAAAACTGGAGAGGCCCAGGTAAATGGCCAGAGGGCATGGCTAGATGTCCCAGACAGTGGCCAGGCCTCAGCCTCACTCTGTGGCTGCAGGCAAGTCTCTTGAAGACGCTGAGCCTTACTTTCTCATCTGTAAGATGGAGTGGTCACATGACAATATAATGACAATAACTGACTCTTTCATGTACCATGTGCCAGGCCCTGTTCTAAGGACTTAACATATATTGATGACACTCTTATGACAAGGCTACGATGTTGGTATGTTCTTGTCCTCATTGTATAGATGAGGGAACTGAGACGCAGAAACATGAGGAAACTTGCTCCAAGTCACACAGATGGAGGCAGAGCTTAAGCCCAAGTGGTCAACTCTACACTCCATCCTTTAAACCTGAGGCTAAGCAGTCCACACCAGAAGGTGTCTAATAAGGAGACAGTGGCTGTGGGCAGGCTGGGCATTTCTTCACTGGAAAGTCTTCAGTACTCAGCCCCCTGTGGGTGACAGCCCCAGGGCACCACGGCGGGCGGCCATACAGATTGACGAGGAGTTATGGTCTTGAATGAACTTCACATGTACCTAAAAGCATCTCTAAGCATGTGTCTTCTTGCACCAGCTGATTCCTGGTGACAAGAGAACCTTCTGTCACTCAGATTTAGGAGGCAGTCCAGCTCCTGCAGTGGGAGGAAGGGAGGGAATTAAAGCGTGTTCCAGCCCTGCCACACGTGTCCCAGTTTCTCTGTTTATGCTATTGTTTCATTCTCACAACAAGGTAGACTTCAACATCCCTGTTTGACAGCGGAAATAACCAAGGTCTGGTCTGCAGGACCTACGATCCTACAGCTTCCTTAGTAACCCTCAACTTCTTCCGCTGGGCCAGCTTCATCCCAAAGCAGAGTTCCCTGGCTCGTCAGCAGAAGCCAAAGGTAACAGGCCTGGGGGAAGAAAAGGTCTTGGGAGGAGAGATTTGCCAACACAATGGAAGCCCAGGCAGGTGGGAGGCCCTGAGTAGAATAAACAGCAACATGGCTGATAAGGGACCATCGGCATTGATGATGGAGGGTCCAGCTAGTCAGACCTGGATCAAAAAGCTCACCTCTCTCAGCCTTAGCCAGGTGACCTCGGGCAAGCTTCTTCTACTTTTGGAGCCTCAGTTTCCCCGTTTCTAACGCTCTAACGTGGGTGTTGAAGTCCTAGCGTTGTGGTTACAATATAATTAGATGCCGTTTGGATGGATGGTCTTAGCCCAGTGCCCTGCGGAGAGAAAAGTTTCCCCATTAACGATGACTGTAATTGTGTTAGGAATTCTTGCTTGGGCTCCCTGCAAAGAAGAAAAACATACCTAGGCCGTCCTGGGAAATACCTCGCACAATCCGTCAGGTTCTCCACGTGCCCTTTCCCTGGAGGAAGGGAAAGTGAGCAGATGCCCAGCAAACCCAGCGACCAGCAAAGAGGGCACACACAGTAATCCCCTGCTGCTCCTGCCCCCAAACACCCTAGTCCTCCCCGTCTGGGCTGGGATCGTGGCTGCGTGTGTTTATTCTGGGTGAGTCCTATGATCGGGGAGTTTGGGAAACCCTGCACCCAATGTGGGCCTCACCTTCAACATGCGTCAGAGTCACCTGGAGAAGTTTACACTGCAGAATTCTGACCCCCATCCCATGAAATTGAAATTCAGGGTCTGCGACCCCAGGTCCTCTATCTTGGTTTGGTTTTCTCCTTATTTATTTATTTATTTATTTATTTATTTATTTATTTATTTATTATCACAACCTCATTCTCACCAAACTATCTTATAATAGCTTACTGTCAGAGCCAGGGAGAGCCCTGTTCAGCACTGCTGCTCTGAGTTACTCTGAGTCCACATATTCTTCTAAATTCTTCCTGACTATGCCAAAGTAGGTTCCTTCTCGAACCGTATCTGTTGGGTCCGAGCCCCTTTGCCTAGGGACCAGACCTTCTTGGATGCTGGGTCTTAGGCAGTGGAACCATGAGAGGTTGTGTGTGTATAAGAATGAGTATTGCAGAAGCCAGTGGCCAGATAGCCGTCAGGCGAAACAGTCCTTCACAGCAATTCCATACAGGCAGGCAGCCGGACTCCGACTGATAAACGCATATCTTTCTCACACAGTGGTAGCAGTCTCTGTACCCACAGCTATTATCTGAGCAGCCGCACGCTGCCCCCTATACTTACAACCTCACATAGTAGGGGACCTGAGCTCTCTGCCTCAGTAGCTTCTGCTGTCTCCCCGGCCCCGCATACTGGATGGTTAACGTGAGCTCTTAGCCTTACATCGCAGCAGTCCCAGCTCTTGGCTCCATCTGAGCTCTCTGGAGTTTTCCCTCCTCTCTCTAGCTCATTCCTCTGCCCAGCCCACTGGTTGTTCTCTGTAGCCTTATGTCTCTGTGGAGCACATGCCAGCACACTTCTTTCTACTCCAGCAGACTCTCTGGTCATTGACTTGTATATTATTCCAGAGACAAAGGCTTCGTGCCAGTAGTTACATCAATCATATTTTGGCTACAGAAGGGCATGTGTGCACAGTATAGGTGGCATTGTTGTGTTTGTGGTATCTTAGCCCAGGCACAGAGTGGCCTTGGACATGCTGGCATACTGAAAACAAGGCCTTCACTCTGAGTAGCCTTGGCTGTCTGGTGTGTTTTCCACACTTACCTGACTAGTCATATTTGTATCTGCAGAATTCAGCACATGCTCAGCAAACACTGGGGTCCATCTACCATCTATCCATCCATCCACCCATCCATCCATTCATCCATCCATCATTCATCCATCCACCCATCTATCCATCCACCATCCATCCATCCACCCATCCATCCATCCACCATCCATTTATCCATCCATCCACCCATCCATCCATCCACCCACCAGCTATCCATCCACTCATCCACCATCCATCCACCCACCTACCCATCGATCCATCCACCTACTAGCTATCCATCATCTATCCATTCACCCATGCACCATCCATCCACCCATTCACTTATTTATTCAACAAATATGGTTAGAATGATAACAATGTTCTGAATATTATTGTTGGTATTGAATTATAGAACAAAAGGATTTCCAGAAATCAAAGTTCTTCCCTCATAATTATAAAATCTTTTTATTTTTATTTGGGAAAGAAATTAACCTTATTCCGCACATAACAGGACTTTGAGGTGGAAAGTACAGTCATACTTGGGGAACTTAGGGAAGGAAGCTTCGTAACCTCTCAGGACCTGGGCTTTCCCATGGAGCTCTGTTCTGAGGGTGAGCACTGACCCTTGTAGGGCGCCCGGTACATGGCAGGGATTTGAGGATGGGAGATACTGTCCTAATACATAGAAAAGACTGGGCAATGGACAGTGACCCTGGCAGTGATCTTTTCTGCTGTCATTTCCCAGGTGAATGGCCAGGTAATATCTCTTCACACAATTATTACGAATCCAGGAAGCTCATCTCACACACTCTGTGGGTTCTTTCTTTGATTTCAGGGAATTATTCTCCTTATATATTCCACTTCTCCCTAATATTTGATTAATGGTTTCCATTTTGGCTTTTCCGTTTTTATCTCTATTATTTCATCTCCTTTTTTCCTTATTGCTCTCTCTGTTTCTTTCTTACTTTCTCCTTCTTTGTCTCCTAGCTTTCTCATTCTTTATTACATCCTATCAGACATCATTTTTCTCTGATTTTATGTCTTCTTTTTGGTTTTTCTGCCTCACTTAAATGCTTGTTCATGAGAAGTTTCTTATTATTAATTTTTGCTTCGTATTTCTCTTCAAACCAACATCAAAAAAGGAAAGTTATCCTTTATCCTTTTACAAATAAATCAAGCCATTGTTTTCCTTTGTGCGCGTGAGCCTCAGTGGTGATGTATCCACTCCTCGGCTTGGCACCGGTAGCAGTGGAATCTTCTCTACAGAGTGAGAGAACAAGGACATTGTCAACAGGACCTGGTGCCGGCACTTCTCTTCCACTAAACCAGCTTTAAGAGTTTGAGGATGTCCTTCAGCTTCTCTGGGCTTCACTTCCACGTTTGTAAAGTAAGTGGGTTGTACCAAACCTCTCTAAGGCCCTTCATAGCACTAACATTTCCATGAGCCTAATCTCTGATTCATTTCCTATAGAAATGCTATCAAGTGCCAAATCTCATTAGCCTGACAAGCCTCACTAGGCATAAGTAGAAGTGTGCTGTTGCACATAGAAGACAATCGACATTATAGTTTTCAGTGTTCCCTGGGCCTAATGCACAGAGTTAGATTCGGATTTTTAATATATATATATATTTATTTCTATAAAGTCCCAGAGGGCATGAGCAGGGGGAGTGGTCACAGGACCCTCTTTTCCTGCAGGCAGAACACTTCTTTTTCTCCCCCTTGTAAACATTTTAAACGATGTTAAGATAACTTTTCTAGCTTTATCAAAGCCTAACTGACAATATTCTCATATATTTCAAGTTTACAGCGTCGTGAGTTGATACTTATCTACATGTAGCAGTGTATCACTTGATCCTTCAGCAGCTGCCGGATCGTCTATTTTGTAGAGCTAAGAAACTCTTTGCTTCCTTGATACTTCCTGACATTTCCTGTCACTGAGTATTCAGTCCTGCCAAGGAAAGGCCTGCGCACACTGAGGTGCTTTAATTATTCACATGACACTAAGAAGCAGATGGGTATAATAGCCTGGCACCTGACGTCACTCATAGGCACCTCGTCATCATGGTCTCCTTTTCGTATCCACTTGAATTGTGACTCTGAGGATGGTCCTCAATACTGTATCACACCAGTTCTGCAGTCTCTATACTTCTACAATGTTCTGGACATATTCCCAATTATGAACAGCTTTGCTTATGGAGACAGGTCCTACTCAGATTTCCCATTGACTTTTCCATTCCCCTCACTGACATTCTTCTTCTGTTTCCAGTGTCAGGTAACTATACCTCGATCTACTCAGTTGCTTAACTTAGAAATATCCTGAGCTGAACTCTCCATTCCTCCCTTCCCATAAAGTTAGTCAAAAGCTACCAAATAACCTCAAACTTATTTCCTGACTCAGAATTCTCCTCTGTCTTCGTTTCCATCATTTCAGTTCATTATCTAATGTCCCACCTATCTTGCCACCACCATCTAACTAATCTTAATGCTTTTAATCTTGAGACCCTCCTGCGTTTTCTTTCCTGGGGAGAAAATTGTACTTCCAACTTAAAAACCTGCAGTGGTTCCCCATGGCCTTCATGATGAAGTTAGAACTCCCTAGTATGCACACAAAGCCCTCATCATTTACTTCTTCTCTGCTACTTTAGCTTTCAGACACAGTCGGAAGAGGGATATTTTCACTGATAGATAGCTAAGCTGAAAGGATAGGGAGAACTATTTAATATCAAAGCCAAAACACGTGAGGCCAGAGCTATGACTCAGAGAGAGAAGTAAATATATCAAAAATGGCATCGTGGTGATGTGCAAACTAAAGATGCAGAGTCAGCCATGCCTGAGACTTTCTGCGCCTTCTCAGTTATGTGGCCAATTATTTTTTGGAGGTGTGTGTGTTCACGTTAGTGTTCATTGGGGTTTCTTTCATTTGTAACCCTCCCCCAAAAACAAAACTAATTTGAATTTTCTCATCATGTCTTTCTGTAAAAACAATAAAACAATTTTTTAGCTTCTCCTAAATCCAAATTAGGATTTACTGGATTTCTTCTCATTACCCCAAACTTCTATTTTATTAAGACACAGATGGTATAGGGGTGGACATCTATTATATATCAGACTCTTTAGACAGATTATATCTAAATATTGTCACAACCCATGTGATATACAATTAATAATCCTATTTTGTATCTTTACAAATGAGGACCTAAAAAGTACGTTTAAAATCATATTCCCAGTAGATAAGGTAATTGAGATTCAGACCCAAGTTATGGTTGCCTTCCAAATAAATATTATGTCATACCACACTATTCAAACTTTTACACTGGAGCTATGTTCCTCATATGAAAGAATAAAGTCATATTGATTGAATACCTACTATGTGTCAGACACTGGTATTTTAATAGACATCAACTAAAATCCTATAAATTAGATGTTATCAATCCAAATTTACAAGTAATTGAAGTGAGCAAGGACTAGAAAGTTTTAAGGTCAAAATGTGGCTAGTATTGGGATCCAAATTCATTAATATCTGAAGTAAAAGCTCATGCTTTATTTTTCTGATTATTCTTATTAGTTCAAAACCAAATCTCCTAAATAATCATTGAAATAAGGGTGCCATGAATTTTATGCAATTGGGCTAAAATGTAAGGATAATATCTAATCTAATAAAAGAGTGATATGCAAATTAACCACCTCTCTGGGATGTCTAAGCCATGCCCACCAGGCAAGCCATGCCCACCAGGCAAGCCATGCCCACCAGCCAATGAGAGCAGCTGTATGCAAGATGGCTGCCAGCAGCCACGGAGGTAGAGTAAACAGCAAGCTTCCATTGCAACTGCCTGCCTAGGCTGGCTGAGCCTCTGCTCACAGTAACAATGTTTCAATTATAGAAGCCACAGAGCTGAAACAAACAGGAGGCTTCCTTACCTGCCTAGGCCTCGGCTCAAAGCAACAGTGTTTCAATTATAGAAGATAAATAAACCCCAGAAACCTGATTCCAGCCAGCCTTTCTGGAACGTTGGGTCAATGGGAGCTGTGGGCAGCCTGAAAGCCTGGAAGTGGCCCTCAGCTCATCACCCAGGCTTGCCACACCCCAATAGGGTAAGGGTCCACACTGGGGGGCTTGGACAGCCTGCAAACAGCCATCAGCCCCTCACGCCAGCAGGTAGACATCCCCTAAGGGGTCCCAGACTGTGAGAGGGAACAGGCCAGGCTGAGGGTCTCCCCGAGTGCACAAATTTTTGTGCACCGAGCCCCTAGTTTAACATAATAGGGAGTAAGATAATTATTGCTTCATCTTAAAAGCACATTCCTGTCTTCGAAACTCAAGGTTCCCATTTCTTTTTTCTTTTTTAAAATATATTTTATTGATTTTTTACAGAGAGGAAGGGAGAGGGATGGAGAGTGGGGATGTGCCCACAACTAAGGTACATACCCTTGACTGGAATTGCACCCAGGACCTTTCAGTCCATAGGCCGACACTCTATCCACTGAGCCAAACCAGTTGGGGCGAGGTTCCCATTCTTAAAACTGTGGGCATGGGGCTTAATGACCTCAAAGCTTCCTTTCCACTGTAAAATTTTACATTTCTATTCTATGTCAATTGGGACATCAAATAAAGTGGATCACTTTTAGGATTGGATTTGGCAGCAAGTGAGAGAATCTAAAAATATCAGCTTCAAAAACAGGAGTTTATCTCTCTCTTCTCATATTGAGAGGAAGGCCATCCAAGGCTGGTCCCACATCTTCAGGACCAAATCTCTCTGCATCATAAAAGCTGAATCTGCATCATAATCCAAGACGATGGCCAGATCTCTACCCAACAGGCCCATACTTCTGCTGAGGGATTAGTGAACTGAGATAGAAAGAGCAAAGGGTAAATTCTGATCTTCCAAGAAAGCTGCCACATGGCACTTTCACACCACATTTTGTTGATTAGAACTTAGTCACATGACCACACCTAACCACAAAAGGAGCTGGGAAATAGTTTTCCTCCCACATGTCATGTTCCTGTTACCAGTGAGAGGGGGAGAATACAGAGTGGGGCCATTATTGGTTTTTACCACACACACTTGTCGGTAAAGAATGAATCATTGAAAATAACCAGTTTATTTGCCTAAAACTAGATGCTGTATAAATGTTAGATCACAAACCAAGTTAAAAAGTAAGATATGAAGCCCTGACTGGTTTGGCTCAGTGGATAGAGCATCGGCCTAAAGACTGAAAGGTCCCGGGTTCGATTCCAATCAAGGGCATGTACCTTAGTTGTGGGCACATCCCCAGTGGGGTGTGTGCAGGAAGCAGCTGGTTGATGTTTCTCTCTCATCAATGTTTCTAACTCTCTATCCCTCTCCCTTCCTCTCTGTAAAAAATCAATCAAATATATTTTTTAAAAATGAGATATGAAAACTAAATCTTAGTTTTATAAACAAGTTTCATTGGAAATGGATAATCAAACAATTGACAATCACTGACTGTTAGGGTTTGGCCAATGACTCAGGCTATGAAAGAATTCACAACTAAAAGAAGAGATGCAGAGAGGAAATTTATTTTTATTTTCCAAGAGAAGAAAGGACTGGTGCATTGTTAATCGATACAGGACAAGAAACAAAGGATGGCTTCCACTTTTAAACAGTAATGGCTTCTGTTGCTAGGTGACAGGAAGGGAGGGGTTTGTGCTGGGTTGAAGTTGAGCAGATACCAGGGAGTATCTTAAAAAGTTACAGTCTATTTGCTTTCCAGGAGTTGTCTTAGCAGTATTCCTGAAGCCTGTAAAATATGCTTAGAGCAAAAGTTATGAAGAGTTCGAAAGATGCTTGTTTGAATGGAAGAGTGTAAGGGAACTTTCTACTAACCAGAGACTCCTTGGTGTGAATTATTCCTAAGTTCTGAAAACAGCAGGGAGGAGGTGGATGCAAGAATGCCACCTTGAAAGTAGCTTATCTTGTCTTGCAATTTGAACAGAGAACTCTTTGAATCAGAGGAGTTAACAATGTTGGGGTTTAACTACCAGGTGTTTCTCCTAAATTGTGGAAGGAGAAAAAAAAGGAAAGGGCTTTTTCCTGTCCTTACACTGACCACTTTTTATTCTTTCCAAAGTAAGATAGATGGATTGATCCTGAGCAAACTATTTCATTCCCCCTCATATTCCTTGTCCTTAAATTGAAGATGAAACTATCTACCGTCCAAAGTTTTTGTAAGAATGAGGATAAAATTAGTAATTCCCTACACAGGTAGATTAGTTATTATAGATTTGGTTGTTAGGATAAAAAATTTGACATTTTACTCCATATAGCAATAAAAAGATGATATAAGTTAGGGACCTTTTGCTTTCCAGCAGTGGTAACTGTATCAGCCAGGGCTTTCCAAAGGCATAGAACCAATAGGGTGTGTGTGTGCCTGTGTGTGTGTGTATTATAGTCTCTGGCTCACATGGGTGTGAGGTTGAAAGTCCCATTATTTGCCATTTTCAAGATGGAGCATCACCCTGGAATGGGAAGGAAGGAGGGTGGGGTTTGAAGGCTGATGATGTAACTTCCCCTCTGATTCTGAAAACCTGAGAACCAGGAGCCCTGGTTGCTGTCCCAGGGCAGAGCAGAGGGATGTCTCTCCCTTTCTCCCCCTTCTATTCTGTTTGGGCCCTCCATCAATTGGAATTGCCCACAGTCTTGGGAGGCCCACCTGCTTTGCTCAGTTCACCAATTCAAATGCTAATCTCTTCTAGAAACACCCTCACTGACACATCCAGAAATTATGTTTCATCAGCCATCTGGGCATCCCTTAACCCACTCACGTTGGCACATAGGATTAACCATCAGGGCAACACAATTTAAACAGTATTACGCTTTCTAAAAGGGAAGCTAATTGATTTGCTATCATAATGATTTCAGGAATGGCTGGGTTCAGTTATTCAAATGATATTATCAGGGTTTTTCTCTTTCTTCTCTCCTACTCTCCTCTCTGTTGGTATGATTTTTATCCAGCTTCTCCTCTTCTGGTGGCAAAGATGGGTCCAAGAGCAACATCTTGCCATTCTGTCAGCTCTAGCAGAAAGGAAGTGACTCCTCCCCGGTCTGTCTTGAAAACGTCCTTGGTGTTGATCTCATTGGTTCTGTTTGGTGCACACAAAGAAGTTTATTGAGTGACTTGTCAAACACGGTTTGAGATTGCAGTCACATTTCCACCCCAGGTGTGGTGATCAGAAGAGATGCTTAGACAGATACTGCAACAGGCAGAACTTGGAAATTAGACTTCTGTCCTTTTCCCTTTTATACACTGAAGACTCTTCGGCTCCAGAGCTGTGACATAGATAATCTAGTTCTGCCTCTCGTTTTATATATGAGCAGAACTAAAAGGTTAATTGATCTGCCCGATGATGTGGAGCTGGTTAGTGACAGATCCAGGGCGAAACTCATTTCCTTTAACTGCAGTTTGGTGATTCTCCCACTATTCAACTCTAACTCTTTTTAAAAGATAACTAGTAAAGTCAGAGCCTGACTTGTGATAAAGCTGACCAGTAGGTGTTTGGGGTTTTTTTCCCCTTTCTTCTAGCTATTGATACTTTCTCAAGAAATTTTAATTGTTTTTGGTTTGGCTCATCACTTAGACTGCAAAAAAAAATCATGGAACAGGAATCTGGTCCCATGAAAATCTGTGATGCTTTATTGGAACTCTCACCAACCATATTCTTGGAATTCTCACTTTCATTTCCTAGATCTGTGACTTAAAAAATTCCTCTGGAAAAATTCATTATTTGTTCAAGTGACCATAAATTAAAAGAATGTGTTTACCTCTTAAGAAATGCAAATTTATTGAAGAAACAATGAAGCCATATAACTTTCATAACCCCACTTCCCAGAAATAGTCACAGAATATATTGGTGTATGATATTATATAATGGATCATATTTATACACATATTGCTCTGCAACTTGCTTTTCTTACTTAACAATATGTTGCAAACATTTTGCAAGTCAAGAATTATAAATCTACATTATCGATTCGAGCGGTCGTAGAATACTTTGTTATTTGAATAAACCCTTACTTATGTGAACTCTTTCCATGTTTTAAGGAATTTCCTCACAACCTTTTGGTTCACAGAACGATGCTTCAACTAACTGAGTCACTCAGCCAAAGCAGGAGTTTCCTCTTTCTTCACTGTTAGGAACAATATGATGATGAGTGTCTTATATTTTTTGGATAATATTTCAATCAGGATCCTTTAAATTTAAGTAACAGAAATCAATCACGATTGGCTTTCAGGGAGAAAGAATTTGAGGGAATTACTGATCATTCACAATTTTGAATCACAAACTGAATAACTAGTGATCAGAAAGCAGGGGGACCTGGGTATCCAAGTGTCAGAAACTTATGGGAAGTCCATTGAGACCACGACCCAGGACAGGAATCGATGTCGAGCATTTTCTGATCTTGATCCACCTTCACTAAAGTCCAAGGAGGAGGCCCCTAGGGCTTACCTGTGTCCGTGTCCACCATCTGGCCAAGAGAACATGCGGCATCTTTATTTAATCTCTTACCAAAATGACAAAGAAACATTCATTTCCTGAAGGAAAACCCAAGGGCTTCTTCAGTCAGAGAAAAAGGAAATGTGTGACTCTGAACAATTGAAAATGACACCAAAATACATGTGTCTGGCTAGTCCTGAGATTAAATTTATAGAAATAAAAGTGATGAGGTGGGAGGTTATAAACTCATTTTTAAATCTTCTCAACACTGTAAAACTCTCTTGCAGCTGGAAGCTATTAAAGAAAAAGTTACTCTTCTTCTAACAGAGTCATTAATAAGTTGTTAGAAGAAATCCCAGGAGATTTGTCTTAGCCTGTCCTTCATAGTGTATTTTAGGGTTACAACCAAAGACCAAAGATGGAGCATGGCTGAGTCTCATGCCCAGCCCACCTCTCTGTGCTCTGTGACACGTGGCTGTGTTTACAGTAGAGCCTGGGAGAGGAGAGGGTGAATGCATTCATTCCACAATTAAAAAAATAATAATAATAAGGATAAATGGAATCTTGGAACTCAGATTCTTAGGTTTTGAACTCAGGTTCTTGTATTTCAGTACAAATACATAAAACTCAAAGAGAAAGTTTAGCATAATGGCTTAGAACAAAGGCTGGGGGGGCCAATAGGATCTAGTTTGAGTTCAGGCTGTCTCACTTCCTAGCTTCTTCACTGGAAACATCTCAGCATCAGTTTCCTCGTTGGAAAATAATATCTAATATTTGTATCTGCCTTGTTTGAGTGCTGGGAAGATTAAATGAAATAAATTTATGCACCACTTAGGGGAGGAGCTGGATTGTAGTAAGCACCCAATTAAAATTAGCTCTCAAATATTGGATTTGGAAAATTGTTCCAGAGGCCTTACAACTGTGAAGGAGTTGCTGGGTGTCCACATGACCCCAGGGGATAAGTAAACCTCACCTGTTCTTCCTTTCCTGGGGGAAGCTGTGAGGGACACTTTTTATTTTGGGCTAGTTAGAATCTTTTACTTTTCTTTTTTATTTAAGTAGAGTTGGTTGAAAAGATATATACTCCCCTATGTGCCCCTATGTTTATCACAGCATTATTTATAGTAGCCACAGTATGGAAGGAGCCTGAATGTCCATCAGCAGATGAGTGGATAAAGAAGACTTGGTGCCTATACACAGCAGAATATTACGCAGCAATAAAAAAATCTTGTCATTTGATCCAGAGGGTATTACGCTAAGTGGAGTAAGTCAGGCAGAAAAAGACAAATTCTGTGTGGTTTCACTTATATGTGAGGAACATCGTCAAGCTAATATTTTTCCTAGGCAGGGACTATACAGTAGCCATCCTGATGATGGGTTGGAAATGTCTTCAGATATTTTGTGTTGTTTCTTGCTTTACTTTATAGATTTCCCCTAGAGGTATGCATCCCCTTTTTTAGAAAATCTACAGAGAATCATATAGAATGCATTTCTATAACTTGCTCTTTGAGGTTCAAATGATCATTTGGGATCTACACATGCTGCATTGTCATTCATTCATTCCTGTTGTTGTGAAAAGTAACTGGACATATGTCAGGACATACATGCAAGCGTTTCTCCAGAATGTACACCTGTGAGCAGAATTGCTGGGTAGTGGCCATCTGCGTGTTTAACTCTGTCACCTGAGAGCAGGCCAGGTCCTAAGCAGTGGGTGTGACAGCCTGTGTGCCACTAGCTGTGAGTGACAGTTCCTCTTGCACCACATCTTCGCCATGCCTCATGTTAGGCATTTTTTTTTCAATATTGCCAGTCTAATGAGGTAGAATGATATCTCAATGAATTTTTGTGATTAATAATGATGTTAAAATGTTTTTATATATTTATGGTCTGTCCATACTTCCTTTTTTTTCTCTGAAAGTTCATTTTTATGGTGTTCAGAGTTTTTCCTTTTCTTGTTGATCTGTAGAAGCTCCTTAAATGGGATGGCTACGGATTCTTCCTTGCTGATTCCTTGGTAACTTTGTTTTCAGCATTTGGTTTATTTGTTCACTGTCTTTATGGTGTAGAACTGGCATTTGCAGAGATGGAGTGGAAGCTGAGTATCCACAGCCTTCTGTGACATTGTCACCTATGAGGTCCCTGTGTGGTCTGCTTCCCCACCTGGGCTCTCCCATCATTCTTATCTAAGAGCTCTCCCCCCCGCCCCTCATTACAATCCTAAATCTAAGACAGCCAGCCTGGAGCCTTTGACCTTGCAGTCAGGTTGTTCTTTCCGCTTCAGCTTTTGGCATGGATCCCTTCTCATTGCATCAACAACTCAGAGCTGGGCTCTCTGCTTGTCTGGCTCCTGGGATCACAAGTCCCAAGGCCTTGCTTGCTGAAATAGACATGAAGATTTCCATGGTCCAAACACACATGTGTAGGCAATTTGGAGCCTTTAAGGTGACCATGAAAAACACACAGCTTGGCCCCTGGCCATCTAGACTTTCTGGACTTGTTTGAAAGATAAGTGATTGACTCTGCAGCCCCCATATTGTCTAAGAGCCTCATGCAACTGCTTCCAAAACATGGCTGGGTCTTCACAGAATATGGCTAGAAGTTCAGGTTGTTTCTTAACCTTATGATGAGTGTGTGTATATACACACACACATACATATACATATACGTATACGTATATATACATATACACACTAGAGACCCAGTGCACAGCATTTGGGACCCCTCAGGGGGTTCTTAGCACTGCAGTGGAGGCGGGAGAGGCTCAGTAACCTGCGGGAGGCTGGCATTTTGAGTGTGCGGCTGGGTGTGGGGTGGTTGAGGATGGCCCATGCTCATGTCCATTTCAGGGTTCCAGGTGTAACCGTCAGGGATTCAGAATGGCAGCGGGGAGACCAGGAGAGGATGAGGGCAGGTGCTGAGCACAATGCCCTCCCCCAGAGGGGGGGGGGTCCATGCACTCACAGGGACATGGCTCAGCTTGTGCGGAGTGAGAACCCATCTGCCCCTGGGCCTGCAGCAGCTTGGATGCCTCCTGTCCCAGACATGACATTGGTGGGTTTTGGTCTGAGGGGTCCAGCTCAGCTCTCCAGCTGGCCTGGAGCTACAGACACCAGTTCCTAGTCCCACCCAGTGCCTTCTCATGCCCCAGTTCCCCTTTGTGGCCCCCAGACTGCTGTGGCTGCCCACGTGGCTGTGATCAAACCCGGGCCTAGGAGCTCAAGCCTCTGTCTGAAGGGACCCGAACATCCTATTTCGCTTTCAGGTTGTACAGATGCGCGCCTGTCTCCCTGGAAGCGTGTGCCGCCAGGAGCACACCACGCGGCCTGAGGACGCGGGCCCTTGTGTGTGTGCTGTCGCCGCCTTCTAGCACTCGCAAGCGGAGGGCTGCCTGCACCCTCAGTTCTCTCCTACAAACCCTGCACACTCCTGAGAGCATGGGCTCATCCATGAGCAACGCCAGCTCAGAGAGCCAGCAGAACACAAACCGGAGGATGCGTGACATGCAAAGAGAAGACTTCATTTTATCTTCCAGAATCTAGATTTTAAAAAGCCAACGATCTATTTTTACTCCAGTAGGAAAATCACCCGGGGAGTCACTTCACAGAGCTTGGCATGGCCATGCACTTGGAAGAGCACTGGTTTCCTCCTTAAAGTTCTAGGAACTTCACATCTTACTTGGGAAGTTACCATACCTGCCAACTCAGTGGGTGCAAGAGGGAGAACAGAGCCTGCATGTGGCCACATAGGAGATGAACTGATGCTGGGCTACCTTTGCCTGTTCTACTGAATTTAATACGTAAGAAATATATTGGTTGTGGAAATTAAAATTACCTATAATCCTACCCCATAGATAGAAACTTTATTAAAATTTAGTATCATTTCTTCTAGGGTCTAGCCTTCCTCTCTCTATATATAGATATATATTATAGATATAAGTATTTCTACCTCTATCTCTGTCTCTATTTCTATTTGTACAGATAAAGATTCAGCTGGAGAGTCTGAGTACTGGCAAGTGAAAACTCTCTCTCTATACGCACACACACACACAAACACTTTTTGTGTTGTTTTTATTTTTACAAAATTAGGATTATGGACTATGCAGTAGACCCTGGCTTACATTCAAATTATTTTGCTTAATGACTGATTATTGTGGTGCATCCCACACACATGGTCTCGTGTCATTATTCTTGGCATCACGATTTTAATGGCATCAGAGTATTTCATTGTATGGCCATAATTTTTCCCCACACATCTCCTATTGTGAGTATTAAAAAAAAAAACACCATTTTATTGTTATTGTAAATACTGTTGTAATAATAATGTGACATGTGCATTTCTGAGTATTTCCTGTGGATAAATTCCTGGAAGCAGAATTACTCGGGGAGAAGATGTAAATGCTTTTTAAAGCCATTTAAGACATCTTGCCAAATTACCCTCAACAAAGGCTAAAACAATTTACTGTCCTGCCACCAGTGACCGTTATCACTGAGCTCCTGACAACAGGAGGCATCCCATATATAATTATATTCTTTGTCAGTTTAGTAGATGAATAATGGCATGTTGTTGTTATGTTAATTTGCATGAGTTTGATTACAAATTAGGCTTATTCTTTTAGCCTCCACTAATCTCAAGTATTTCTTCATTTGTAAACTGTCCATTTATGTTGCTGGCTACTTTTCCATGGGATGTTCCTCTTTTTTCTTTATTGATGCACTAACATTATTTAAATATTAAATTCATTAGCTTTGAGAAGTAAGCGGTGATAAGCCTGTGCATAGAAAACGTTCTGGTAGAATCCACCCCAGATCATTCATAATCCTTATTCTGTTCCCAGGGATTCAGGCAGGTGTGAGTGGGAAGAGCAGTCATTCTGGGTTGCCTCACTGACCCTTTCTCCATCCTTCCCTTCCTGCTCTGCACCTCAGGAGGCTCCCCTCTGTGGGCTGGGTTCCAAGGGCTCCCTTGCCCTGTGTTTTCCGGTTGGTTTGACTAGTGGCCTACAGTGATGGTAGATCAGATGGCCAGAGGAGAAATGGGTGGGAATTTATGTCTTTAACCCACTGTCTTCCCATCTTGCTAGGGTTCTGGTAGAGCAGCGGTTCTCAACCTGTGGGTCGCGACGCCTTTGGCAGTGGAACGATCCTTTCCCAGGGGTCGCCTAAGACCATCCTGCATATCAGATATTTACATTACGATTCATAACAGTAGCAACATTACAGTGATGAAGTAGCAACGAAAATAATTTTATGGTTGGGGGTCACCACAACATGAGGAACTGTATTAAAGGGTCGCGCATGAGGAAGGTTGAGAACCACTGTGGTAGAACTTGCATTCCCTCTGAGGCCACAGCTTCCATCAGGTGGCCCTGCTTCCATAGGTCCAGCCATTGATCTGAAAACATTAACTCCTCCCCAGACCCCTTTCAACCTGAGGCAGCAAGAGCCTCCTGCTGCTGCCTGCGCTCAGAAGCTCCCATTTCTGCCTGTCCCTTCACAGCCCGCACTGAAGCCTAATGCCCCTTCCCTTAACTCTCCTCATTTAAAGCCCCGAGTGGGTCATTTGCATCCTGCCAGGACCCCA
>PVJC01015139.1:5479-35586 GCA_004026665.1 Murina feae
CGCCCCGACTCTGCTTTCATCCTGGTGGCCTTAACTGCAGTGGAGGCAGAACTTCTGATCATTCCAGGTAGAAGAGCTTCATCTAACCCTGTAACTGAGCCTGTACCACGATGCTTGCTGTGCTGCCTGCCCAAGCAAACTAGGCTGTGAGGGCAGCAGGCCTGGCCTGGAAGGTGGAGCTGCTGACAGGTGTAAGGGGCCACTCGGACTCACAGCCCCTGCTCTAGAGATGTCTTGTAATATAGGCTGTATGTCATGAATAAACATCCAACCTTCAGCCTGTGGTCCGAGTAGCCAGGTTCCATGCCCTAAACTGGTTCCTGATTGTAGCTGCTGCCCCGCCAGGAGCTTCTGTACAGATGAGAGACCCGGCTCCTGTCCCCCCAACACACAGTCACGCTTAGACCTAACGGCAGCGGCTGCCTGGGCGCCCAGAGGTCCGGGCTCGAGGGAGGAGCGTGCCAGCAGGACAAAGTGTCGCTGCCCCTTAGGAGCCAGCGGGCCCCTCCTCCCACTGGGCAGAGCTGACCCTTCCGCGGAGCTGGCCACACCCCTGGCGGTCATTGGCTGCTTGGGATGCTGGGAAGTGCCCAGCTGCATCCTGGGAGATAGAGTTCCCAATTGGCACCTAGCGACCTGGTGGGGGCGGAGGGGGGGTCCCTCCCTTCAGACAGATTGCGACACGTCGGTGTGTGCTTTTCTTCATTGCAGTTTGTGCGCCGGCTAGCCGGGCCTCGCGTGTCCGCTCGGAACCGTTTGGAGCGCCGAGGGGCACTGCTGGGTTCAGCGTGTTGACGGGTCGGAGAGAGTCACCACTGAGGCCGTACTGGGGCTCGCACCAAGGCCGGTGCTGACCGGGGTTGGTTCCGGCGCTGGCGTCCGGGCCATGGCCAGGGTAGCTGCCGTGGGCTTGGCAACAGCCCCACTTTTGTGCGGTCTTGCAGTCGCACCTTCACAGGGGCTGGCAACCTTGTCTGTCTGTGGGACCCACCTGGCGCCCAGGCTTTCGGCGGGGCTGCAGCGGCTGGACCAGGTCGGACTGGAGACCGACACACGGGCTACAGTGGCTTCCGGAGCTGTGCTGGAGGTGGCCGGCACGCTCGCCGAGGCACGGGCCGTGGCCGGAGATGGCATCGAGCCTCCGAAAAAATGTGCGTGGCCCGAGGGCAGCCGTGGCAAGGTGGGGAAAACGTAGCACGTTGCATCACAGTGAGGCAGCTTGGCGCTGCGAGGATATTGGTGCCCGGGAGTGGGTCGGTTCAGCCAATACTCTGTGAGTCACCCCTTTCCCAGGAGCCACCTCCCTGTGGGCTCCTTAATGCAAGTTACTACATACCGCCTCCCCACACAGCTTCCACATCCAGAGGAGCCTAAAACTGCCGGTGCGATCTCATGCCTAATAAAGTGGGCATCAAACCACATTCTCAAGCTCAAACCCAAGGGGATGGGATAAAGATGCCAGAATTTCAGAGACAGGAGCAAGCACTGATGCCACAGAAGCGAGTAAACTCCATACGCTGGTTTGCAATAGCCTGCCCAGTGCTGGGAGGGTCTACTTTAGGGGCTGGTCAGGCCCCTCCAGCCAGGAGTTCTGGCTTCTTACAGCCCCAGTGGCCTCTGTGGCTGTAATGTCCTGGGTTCCTCGGGTGGCCAGGCCAGAACTGACCTTGCCTGGCATCTTTAGGGTGAGCAGATGTTGGCCTTCTGGTGAAGGTGCCTGTTTTAGCCAGAACTAGGGCTGCTGTCTGATTGGACACAGGGCCCAGTAGAGCATTTAGCACTGACCTCTCCAGAACTTCTCTCGGGCCCTGTGGTGCTACACTCCCCTAGTTTCCTCAAATTTACTATTTCCTGCTGGTCCTCTTCCTAAATTCTTTCTACTCGGCCACTCTTCCTGGGTATGTTTATCTATGACCACAGCTACAGCTAAGCTGCTATGGCCCAACTCCTCCAGCCCAGTTCTCTTTCCTGAGTCCAAACGTGGGGTGGGGGTAGGGGGTGAGATCATGTGTCTCCTTAAAAATCCCCCAATGGCGCCCTGTCCCAAGGCTCCTCAAACAAGATGCTCCACACTCTGGCCTCTGCTCTCTGCGTTCCTTCAATCCCCACCCCCCTCTGTTCTAAACCCACACCCAACTGTTAGCACCCTTTATCCCCGGGGCCCCCTTGTCCCTACCCATACCATTTCCTGTTGCCACAATCGTCATTCCTTAGGTCACTTCCTCCAGCCCGTTTCCTGATGCTGTGCTGTGGCAGGCACCATGCCTGGGTCCACAGCCCCTTCTAAGTCTGAACAAATCACTACTCCAGTGCCAGTTCTTCCGCAGGAGGCTCCTCACTTTACTCCTGTGCGGAGACCAGTTCTGATGTCCCTCAATTGTCCCCAGGACTGGGGACTTGGGGAATGTGGGGTAGCTTTGTTACCTCTCCATGAAAGGCAAGTCCCTCCTTCCTTTCC
Organism: Murina feae; assembly: GCA_004026665.1. Taxonomy (NCBI): domain Eukaryota; kingdom Metazoa; phylum Chordata; class Mammalia; order Chiroptera; family Vespertilionidae; genus Murina; species Murina feae. The sequence continues at coordinate 7,938 of PVJC01015139.1, forward strand.
CCTACCTCACCCCTTGCTTTCCAGGTGGGGAAGGGGGCGAGGAAGGAGAGGCAGTGAGTCTTTCCTGGGAGTCTGGGTCAGAGAGGCACAAGGAAGGTGGGGAAACAACTTCCTGGCTGGCACAGGCGACTCCTGGCAGGTGGTCAGAGGCAGGCGATGGGTTAAAGCAGGTGCTGACCTCAGGCTCGCCCTGACCAGGCCCGGGCCCAGGCCCAAGAGATAGCGCAGGGGTAAGCCCAGTGTTGAGGATTCAAGCAACCCTGCCTGGCCCGGAGTGGGGGAGCCCAGGCAGGCCAACGATGGGGAGAGGGGCTTGGTCAGGTGCTCCTGGCCATTCGTGTTTCCCTTCCTTCCTTGCTGTGGCTGCCCTTCTCTGAGCCTCAGCCTCTCCACACGGTGAGGACTGTGGACTGGAGCCTGAGAGCGAGATGACAAGCCGGGGCTCCTCCACCACCGCTCCTTAGGGTCTAGGCAGCTCTGGTCCAGATAAAGGGCTGGGCCAGGTCCAGGACCCAGGTGAACCAGGGGAGGTGGCCTCCAGCTTCTGGAACTCGGTCTTCGGAACTTTCCCTCGTGGCAGTCTGGGAAGGGAGCAGGTATTGGGCCAGAGAGGCCTCCGTGGAGCTGCACAGCTGGACCTGAGCCAACCAGCGCCAGCGTCACCAGGCAATCACCCAGGAGTCAGCAGGATGTGCCGGTGCCAAAGCCAGACATCAATCAGCAAGAGCTGCCAGCTCTGCCTCCACCTCAGAACGTTTCTCCCCCTTTCTCCCAAGGGTATGGATTTTAAAACTCAACAGACCTTCACCAGCACTCGGGGTGGGGATTCTAGAGCCTTGAGAAAAGAGTGCAAGGGCAGCCTGGAGCTGGGCTGAGCTTTTGAGGTTACACCCGGACAGAGCCAGCTCTCTCAGCTTGCATTAGGGTTCAAAGAGAAGACAGAAAACACCTGGGAAATCTTACTCCCTTTATTCTTTTCTACTAATCAACATGACCACCAGTGACACAACACTGTTATTAACACACGACACTCAAAAGTGGGGCCTCTCCTCACTCCGGGGGCACAAGTAAGGTGAGTGGGGCTTCCCTAATGAGGGCAAAGGAGTTTGGGGCTGCTCACCTCAGGGGCAGGTGCCATGGAACTGCCTCTCTGTGATGGTTTCAAGTTTCCCCATCATTTGGGATTCATGCGAGTTCCCTTCTGACCTCCATATCCATAGCAGTTTCGAGTTTCACCCTAAGCTCAGATCAGTTTCTATTCTTCCCTCTGCTTTCACCAATGACTCTGTGACCCTATCTGTTGGGCTCCTCAGTGGGGGCACTTCTGAAGAGTCAGGCCTGCATGGAGTTGGACAAGAGGCCTTCCAGGACGATCTGGGCCTCTGCCTGAGCTGGTCAGAGGGACTCTGGATATTGCCACCTCCCCCAACCAATCCCCTGCTTAGTTCCTCCCAAAATATAACTTGTTCTGGGAGAGGAGCACCTGGCTTAAGGAGTTTGGGGAAGTGGGCAATAAAGAACAGGTCATACCCCAAAGGTCTCTGACTGCCCCTTTCCTGCTACAAAACCCCAGGCCCCAACTCATTGAATCCACATCATCCATTGAAGTACCAGAGCCTAAACTCCTGGCCCTAGCCCGTTCCTACAACATGCGAGCATCCCACTACATATGCTACACCCAAGTCCTCAATAGGCCCGCAGCAGGCCTTTGACCACACGGACCACCTTCCCCTAGACTGGCCCCCGAACTTCGGAGGCTGCACCCCAGGACTCTCCTGGAGACAGATTTCTCAGACTGTTCTGCTTCTACCTTTAAAGGGGGGTTGTCTACTACTGGAGCTTCTTTCTGCTACCATCTTAGAGAGAAAAGAATCTGCTTTGATGTGGAGGACTGTGTCCTGTCCTGTCTCATGGGGACACCCCCTTTGTGGAGGCAGAGCTTCCGCAGGCAGGCTCCACCCCTCAGTAGTGCTTTCCGACCTTGCACTTGGGTCGGGTGGGACTTTAATGCAGATGGTAGAAAGGGTCTCCCCACAATCATGCAATGCCTGCCTTCTCCTCCCAGCAGGCCTGGCTTTCTCCTCCTAGTGTTCTAGATTTTGATCCTTTGAATTTGAGGATTCTCCTTTTGGGGGCAGGGGAGATGAAAGGTGAAGGACTTTCAGCTTTTGAACTTCGGGTAATGAAATGAGAGGTCTCTTCTGCAGCTTTGTAGGATTCCAGGGCACCCCCTCAGGGATGTGATTCCTGAAGGGGGCCACCTCTCCTGCACGCTGGTTCTCTTACTCCAGGACCACAGTGCATTTCTGGGGGTCAGTGGGCGCTTCCTTTGGACCCAGCACTGGATGGTGTCTCCAGGGTTAGGGGATGGGTACAGATGTTTCAAGAGTTTTCTCCAACCATTTCAGAGGCAACAGTCTCTCCCCTGCCGCATACATCCCGTCATGTCAGCAGGTCTGGCTGGGTTAACGAAAGCGTGTAACTGTGTGTGGAATGTGAGAACAGATGGCTCTGGCAGGGGTGTGTCTCTCATCTTTCTGTTTCCCTCTGAAGGTTTCTGACTGAGGAGGAGAGGAGTCAAGTAGGTGGACTCCATCCCTTCCCAAGACCACAAGCAGGCTGGGTTGTCACTTTAGAAGGCTCCAGGTATGGGACGAGGAAGGTGGTCAGGCCTCCATAAACTCTTCTGTGGAGTGTTCGGACACCCACCGCCATGCAGGCTGGCTTGTCCTGCCAGCAGCCTTGCTATCAGCTGAGGAGAGAGTGAGGTTTAAGAGCAGATCGCTGACCAATCAAATCTATTCTCTTAACTTGCTGTCTCTTGTTGCCAGAGAGCCTACCAGCGCTCCTGCTGACTTGCAGAAGAGCACGCTAGAGAGGATTTATGCACACACAGGCCTGGAGTCTCTAAAGGGGGAGGGCTTTATTCTTTGGAGGTCAACTAGCAGCAGTTCTCCCTCTTCACTGAGGACAGAATTCAAGGAAACGGACAGAATTCAGTGACACCGGCGGCAGTTAGAGTTCAGGAGGAACCTCCTGTCAGTGAGACCTGAGATGTAAGCAGGAGGGGACCCTCCATTCCTGGAGGCCTCTCGGCACACAAGTCCCCAGGAAAGGGTCGTCCTGCCTGGCTGGGGAGGACCCTGGCGGCCTGGCTGGGGTCTGCTTGCACTTGCAGTTTAGCAAGCTCCCAGGAACGGGGAAGGCAGCCTGCAGTTGGCTGGGTTCCCTCTGAACAGTTTCTCCACTTGCTTTCCTTCCCTCAAAGCACTCTAACAGAATCCCCCGACTCTTCCCCCTAAATTTTTGTGGTGGCTCCCCAGTATTCTTGCACTTAAAGTTACATGCACCCCAAACTTCAGCCTTTAAAAGGCTCAATGTCATATTTTTTCCTTTCTCACTTTTGGCTTCTTTCTGTTAAGGAATTCCGTGGGCCTGTTCCTCGTAACACCTTTTGTCTAGGGCGGGCCTTGCACCCGAGGAGCCGGCCCCCAGTGCAGCGAGCTGGACTGCTCTCCCTAGTTCCTGGGTCACTTCTCCTCTGTGGACCTGAGGGCTCTTCATCACTTACTTTCGTCCTGTCTTTGTTTTCTTCCTTTTCCAATTCCCACATTTTACTCCGTGTAGCTGTCCAGGCTTCTGGGAATGAGCTCCCTCCCTCCCACATGCCAGGAGGAGAGGAAGAACACTGTTGAACAAGTTCACGGGAGGTTCTTTTCCACCTTCTGAGGGTCCCTGCTCCCAAGTCAATGCCATTGCTATATCCCTGCATTGCCCCGACCCTACCGTTCTACAAGGATTTCAGTACAGTTTTCTAGGGTTGTCTAAAGACATACGGGACCTCATCCTACACTTAATAGGGCTTTTATCCACTATAGTTTATAGGGATTTTCTGCTACAGACTTAAAGGGCTTTTTTCCTACATATTTATAGGGTTTCTAACCCCACGGTTTTTCTCTACTGCGTTATAAGTGGTTCCCACCGACAATTTATAGGGCTTCTTACTAGAAAAACACTATTTTTACCCAGGGTCCTTTATCCTCCACACGTCTACAATCTGAGAGGGTTTGCTTTCTTTTCTCGTACAATATTTGGGGAGATCCAGTGTTCCTCTCAGGAGAGAGAGGCCCCCGGCCTCCAGACCCATTTCACAGGGCAACCCCTGGGTGGCAGCTCCTATGGAGAAGGAGGGCTGCGACCTCTGTGAAGCCGTCGCCACACTCGGGGCACAAATAGGGCTTTTCTTCCAAGTGAGTTTTGGGGGTTTCCTCTTCCCCATGGCCGCTGCTCCCTGTGGGTGTGGGGGCCTCCTTTTCACCTTCCTGGCTTGGGGGTGGGGTGACTGGCTCTGGAGGGGGGTCTTCTGGTCTGGGGGACTTTTCTTGGGTGTGTGCCTCCTGGTGCCGGATGAGGGCCACGCGATCCAGGAAGGAGGCCCCACAGTCTGAGCAGCTGTAGGGTCTGGCGCCCAGGGGGCTCCTGAGGTGCTCCAGGAGGACAGAGGAGCTCTTCCCCAGCTCTGGGCTCTTCTGCGTTTTCCCACCTGCATGGACTTTCTGGTGCAGCAGCAGCTCAGAGCTGAGCCCAAAGCTTTTTTTGCACTCAGGGCATTTAAAGGGCTTTCCACTTAGGAAGGGACTGGGCCCTGCCCCTTCTGCTAAACCAATCCTATAATCAGGAAACAGAAAGGGCTTCTCGTTGCCGTGGGTGAGCTGGTGTTGCAGGAGCACAGCCCGATCCAGAAAGCTTTCTCCACAGTGGGAACAAATGTAGGCCTTGGAGGAGAGCAGGCCGAGCCTCTGGCTGAAGCTCTCCTGCCCCTCTGGCACTTTAAAGGGCTGCCCTAGGGCGTCAGCTCTGCCCTCTGAAGCACCTGGATAGGAATTGCCTCCAAAAGGGAGCCTGGGAGGTCGGAGCTGAGGAGGCTTGGGGGCTGGGTGTGTGATGAGGCCGTCTGAATTTTTGTAGGGGTTTTCTCCGATGTGGATCCTCTGGTGCTGCATGAAAATGCCCTCGTCATTGAACCCCTTTCCACAGACAAGACACTTGTGTGGTTTGGCTCCAGGGGGCGGGGTTAGCAGGGCGGGGTCCCCGAGCCCCAGCAGGGTGTCGCCCTGAGCTCTCCGGGCCGGCGTCTTCCCTCTTTCGTGGATCACCCGGTGCTGTTCCAGCTCGTGGGCCTCCAGGAAGGCCTTCCCGCAGTCGGAGCACACAAACAGGTTCTCGTCCATGTGGGTGCGCACGTGCGTAATGAGGTTCGAGCTCTGGCTGAAGCTCTTGCCGCACTCGGGGCACTTGTAGGGCTTCTCGCCCGTGTGGGTGCGGCGGTGCTGGATGAGGTGGGAGCTGCGGATGAAGCTCTTGCCGCAGTCGGAGCACTTGTAGGGCTTCTCGCCCGTGTGGATGCGCTGGTGGCGGATGAGCGTGGAGCTCATGATGAAGCTCTTGCCGCAGTCGGCGCAGATGTAGGGCCGCTCCCCGCGGTGGATGCGCTGGTGGTTGATGAGGTTGGAGCTGACGCTGAAGCTCTTGCCGCACTCGGGGCACTTGTAGGGCCGCTCGCCCGTGTGCGTGCGCTGGTGCCGCAGCAGCGTGGCGCTCAGCGTGAAGGTCTTGCCGCACACGGGGCACTTGAAGGGGTCCTCGCGCAGGTGGGTGCGCTGGTGCTTGATGAGCGTGGAGCTGTGGCCGAAGCTCTTGCCGCACTCGAGGCACTCGTAGGGCTTCTCGCCCGTGTGCGTGCGCTGGTGCTGGGTCAGCTCCGAGCTCTGGATGAAGCTCTTGCCGCACTCGGTGCAGCGGTACGGCTTCTCGCCCGCGTGGATCTTCTGGTGCTTGAGGAGGTTGTGGTTCTGGCCGAAGCGCTTGCCGCACTCGGGGCATTTGTAGGGCTTCTCGCCCGTGTGCGTGGCCTGGTGCTGGATGAGGTCGGAGCTGCGGTAGAAGGCGCGCCGGCACTCGCCGCACTTGTAGGGCTTCTCGCCCGTGTGCGAGCGCTGGTGCTTGATGAGGTTGGTGCTCTGGGTGAAGGCCTTCTCGCACTCGGTGCACTTGTAGGGCTTCTCGCCCGTGTGCGTGCGCTGGTGCTGCACCAGGTTGGAGCTCCAGCTGAAGCACTTGCCGCAGTCCGGGCACTTGTAGGGCTTCTCGCCCGTGTGCGTGCGCTGGTGCTGCACGAGGTGTGAGCTCTGCGTGAAGCTCTTGCCGCACTCGGAGCAGGTGTTGGGGCGCTCGCCCGTGTGGATGCGCTGGTGCCGCAGCAGCTTGGACCACTGGCTGAAGCTCTTGCCGCACTCGTTGCAGATATAGGGCTTCTCGGCCCCGGAGGGGCGGCCTTGCACCAGCTCCCGCAGGCTGGACTCATTGGCAGGCACCACCGGGGGGCTGTTCCAGGTGGTCAGAGTCCCCCACTGCCAACTGGCCTCACAGGCCTTGGTCCAGTCAGACGGGGTAGGGACTACCTCCGGGGCTGGAGAGTCAAGAGGAGTCTGGTGGTCCAGGGGGTTGGGGTGACCCAGGGGAGATGGGGGGTCCTGGTGGACTGAGGGATCCTGGGAGGGTCTCTCTGGTGGGTCCTTGAGTTCTGGACTCTGAGCTGGATCGCCCAGGATGATCTCCTCCCCAGAACTTCCCTGCCGAGGGCTCTCCTCTTCGTTCCCACTCTCGGCACCTACAGAGAGAAAGGGAGTCTCCAGCCCCCATCTCCTTTCAGAACACGGGGTAAGTCTCTCTCCCCTCCCCTGGGTTTCCCCCAGAGTCTGGGCCCCTCCCTGAACGGGGGCCACTGTCTCGTCAGGACTGCAGTCCCTTCTTGTGCCCCTCACCTCTGTGAGCATCGTTAGGGCTCTGGTCAGGACCTCGCAGATCTGGGCCCCACAGCACTGCTTCAGGCTCCATCCCAGAGCTCAGGGCTGCCCAGTGTTCCAGGGACCCTGGGGGAGAGAGGAGCACACAATGGCAGCCATCTCCCGCCTTTTTATTTTCACTCCGACTTGCCCATCCCCCAGCTCTCATTCCTCCTTCTGTAAACTCCAGTTTCCTACCAAGCCACTTTCCTGGGCATTCGTTTTCGCTGCGCCTACCCACACCACCCCCACAGGCCCGATTCCTGACCCAGATCTTAAGATCACAACCAAGCAAGTAGATGAATGTAAGAGTGTAATTAAAAGCTCATCAGTCATAACCCTCTGAACCCAGGCTGGGGGCTGGAGAGGTATCTGACACCCACAGGGGAAGTGGCTCTCACTCCACCCCTATGCTGCCCAGGGGCTGGGAAACCTGCTATTTTGCTAATCAGAAGAAGCTCATTAAGGCTCTAATTTCCCTCCTTAATGGGGCTGCTAATTGGGACCAATAAACTTTCCTTAAGAGCCTCGCAGAGAACTGAGACGCCTGGAACACTAAGGAGTTAAAAAAAAGAAACCACTCTGGCTTTCCTGAGGCGACGGGCAGGGAGAACTGGGGCGCGTTCCCCGTTATCCAAGCACAGAAGGAAGGTCGGCCCGTTGAAGGGGAGGGGGCATTTTAAAGCCACTCGTGGCTTGTGCAGGAATGACCTTGAGAGGGAAGTGGAAAGGGAAAGCGAGAAGGGAGAGGTGTGTGAAGACCACCAGCGGCTGTCCTCGTTATCTCCCCGATCTTCCCCTGAGGAGACCCAGGAATCAGATCGTCCATTTCACAGATTAGGAAATCAACCCTGGGGGAGATTCTCCAAGGTCATGAGCTGGGAAGAGGCAGAGGCCAGGAACGCAAGGTCCTGTGTCTGGCTTGCCCCAGCCTCTGAGAGGAAGATGACCTTGGGAGTCATGTGAAACTCATAACCGTGGGCCCTGGCAGGGCGGGTGAGGAGGCGAGCTCAGAGGCAGCCTGCTTGCGGGGAGGGGATGGAGAAATTCCTGGGACCGCGCGGGCCTGGGCTGCAGCAGGAGGGGTGGGTCCAGTGAGGAGCCTGTAAACTCAGAACGGAGCTCCCCAGCGAAGCCCTCCCTGCCGGCCCATTCCGGGGCCCCTATCGGTGCGGTTTGCTCTGCTTTGTCACTCGCGTGTGCTGTGCTTCGAGCGATGCCTGGCATGAGCAGGTGCTCAATACGTTCTGTGCAATGACCGGAAGTGGATGAGATGCCCTTGTCCTGGACACCTGTCTGTCCGATGCCTTTAAAGGTCAGTCTGCAAGGGGATCCCGCAAAGAAGCAGTCGAGAGTGGCCTCCTCCATGCCAGCTCACTCCAAACAGGGTGATATGATTGAGGGAGCAGGACCCCTGAGCTGTTCTCACTCCCCACCATGGTGAGACCCCTCCGGGGAGTCCCTGGGGAAGCTGGGCTGCGGGTGCTGCTGGGATGGGTGCTGCAGGGATGGGCGCTGCTGGGATGGGCACTGTGCGTGCCGGGGCAGTGGTACCAGCAGACACGCTAGGACTCAGGAGGAGGCCGCTGGGAGGTAACCCACGTGGAGCCGGAGCTAGAGGAACCCTGTCACACAGCAGCAGGGGAGACGAGAGTGAGATTTTAGGAAGTGAATGAATTTCTTCATCCCTGGCTCCTTGGGCCATGAACACCTCCGCTCCCCGTCTGCAATGTCCGGGCTGCCTGTGCGGGCGGCCGGGAGGGGTGTCTGCGGGACAGGTAAGGCCTTGTGTACTTGGCTGTTTCCACACATTCAGACCCCGCGGAGCAGAGCGCAGGGAAGGGGTTAACGACAAGGCCGCCATGAGTGTGAAAGTGGGGAGCCGTGCTTGCAGCAGACCTAGGCCCAGGCCCCTGGCCTCGGACCCGAGCTGGTCCCCCTGCGGCGGGAGGAGGGAGGGGGCGGCTGCCGTGCAAACAGCAGCGGAGAGCGGCCCAGGGTGACCCTTCCGTGGAGGCGGCGGCGGGCACGCAGCCATCCCGGCCCCCGGCCCCCCACGGCCGCGCCATCCCGGGCCCTGGACTTCTGCTCCCGCTGGTCCCCGCCGTCCTCCTCCGGGTCGCAGCTCCCCGCTCCGGGCACCGGCATCCTCGCTGCCCGGCCCCCGGCCCCCCGCAGCCCGCAGCCCCGGCCCCGGCGGCCGCCCCCCCGGAACGCCCCCCCCCCCCCCCGACCCCCGCGCTCCTCCCAGAATCCTCGGCCTCGGCCCCCGGCCCGCCCGCCCTCACCCTGCGACCAGGGCCCCGGGGGGCTCGGGCCGGGCCGCCGCCTCCGCCCCATTGTTCCCGGCCGCCTTCCCGGGCCTGCGGGCCACCCCTCGGGCCCCCGGGCGCCCCCACTCACGGCTCTGGGGTCTGGGACGGGCGGGCGGCGGATGCGGCCCCCGGGGACTTAACCCCTTGAGGGCCCTGCCCGGGGGCGGCGGGCCGGGCGCCGAGGGCTCGGGGGTCCGCCTCCAGGGGTGATCCCGGGCTGCGGACCCGGGGACCAGTTCAGGGTGACTGGGACGGAGCAGGAAGTGACCCCAGCTTCCCGGGTCCCTCTAGCCTGGAGTCAGAGCATCAGCTCTATGGGATTTAACCCTTCGCCTCCCGCAGCCCGGGAGCCGGCGAGGCCTGGGAGCGGGAGGTTGGGGGGACCAGGCCCCGCTCTCCGTCCCCAGCGGGAGGCCCGGGGCCAGCGAGGGTCCCCGGCTTCCTGGCCTCGCTCCACCTCGCAGGGGCTCTGCCAGCCGCCGCCGCCGAGGACGCGGGTTGGTGGCTGCTGGTCCCCTGGGGCCTGCCTCTATGGGGGGGCGCAGACCCCGAGATGGGGCCCGCCTCCTGGGTGGTGGGGTGGGGGCCGGGGCTGGCAGCGGGGATCTGAGAGGGGACCCTCTGCAGACCAGAGGTGGTCTAAGTGGGACAGTAAGTCATGGCAGCAGGAGTTTGGGGGCAAGCAGCCGGGAGGAGTCTGGCCGCCTGTGCCCTGGCCCCCACTCCTGCCGGCGGAGGAGGACAGTGGGGAGGAGGGGAGTCCGTGGGGGCCCCTGACCAAGGAGGGCTCAGGGGACACTCTGCTCAGAACAAAAGAAACCTTCCAAACCCTGGGACACGGCGGCCTCCCCCGGCCCAGGCGACCTGGGCTCCCAATTTCTACGTCCTTCTCCCCGTTCCCTCACCACAACCCTTGAGGCAGGACAGCACATGGTCCCGGTTTCACAGGAGAGGAAACCATGGCGGGAGAAGCGGGGTGAGGTGCCGAGGGCCGTGCCATTATTTCCGGGGGACACATTTGTCTGTGGAGCCCTATTATTCCTGGGCACGTGGGGGGCCCAGGTGGGGAGAGGCGGACTTGAACAGGAGTCAGGCTTTCTGCCCTCAAGAAGCTTGGAGGTGTGTGTTGCAGACACAGGGACTGCAGGCCAAGGGGAAAGGGCTGTCTGTGCAGATGTGGGGGGGGGCAACCTGGTCCTCTGCGCGTACGTCTGGGTTCAGAGAGAGTGGCCGCCAGCAGGAGAGGCCCCGCGGGCCAGCCTCTGCCCCGTCCCGTGCTGCCTGCCTCGCCTCCTCACCTGAGCACGTCTCCATCTTATCCCTGACTCCCATCACCTCACTCTCACCGCAGGGCCTTGCCCTCCCCTCGGGACCCCTGACCCGCCTCTGTGTCTCCCAGCTTGCAGCACCCCTGGCAGGAGGTCCCTGTGTGTCCACCTGCCTCTGCCTGGCTGTCCTGTGCACTCACATTCGTGTCGGCTCCCCCAGGGCAGGGACGCGGCCTCTGGTCCTCGCGGCTGTCTCCCCAGCACCTAGGACAGTGCCCGAGTCGCAGGTCCTAGGTGCTCCGAGCATGGACCGGAGCCAGGCGCTGCCTTCACGCATCGCCCTGTCACCTGTCTGTCACCTGTCTCCGGAGCAGTTCCCTCGGCAGGACCGGCGGCCAAACTTGCGCAGAGCCTCCACTGCTGGCCTCGGCCGCACAATCCCGCTCACTCCCAGGCACCCCCTCGCCCCCTCACTCTGAGAGGCAGGTGGGAGCAGGACAACTGGGGACCAGAGAAACTTGGGGCAGGTCCAGCCCTCACTGTCTCTCTGGCGTTCCCTGTAGGAGAGCTGTGCCTTGCGGGCCCACAGAAGAGTTTCATTGGGCCTTCGCGGTTTTGTTTTGTTTTAAACTGAGTTAATCACCACGTTTTGAAATCAGTACATTTCATACAAACCCACATGCCCTACTTTGGAAAAATACAAAGATGTGGCAACATGACCCACTTTTTTTTTTTTTAAATCCTCACCTAAGGAATATTTTCCCATTGATTTTAGGGAAAGTGGAAGAGAGAGGGAAAGACAGAGACACCATGTGAGAGAAACAGGTCGATTGGTTGCCGCCTGCAGGAGCCCTGACCAGGCAGGGGAGGAGCCTGCAACCAAGGTACGTGCCCTTGACTGGAATCAAACCCAGGACCCTTTGGTCCGCAGGTTAGCGCTCTATTCATTGAGCCACACCAGCTTTCCACATGGCAGCAGGTGAGCACCTGACCCACGTTGCACATGGCAGCCCCTGGTGGGCAGTGCTTCCTCGAGAGGGACTGGCTTTGCCGTGCATCAGTCTCCACATGCGTGGGGCCGGGAGGTGGTCTCGGTCTATCAGCGACCTTGCCCTGTGGGTGCTCCAACACCTTTACCTGCAGGGATGGGCTCTGCGCCCCTGGTTTGTGTCCCCAGGTGCAGAGCAACAATGAGGGTGACGTCTTCCGACAGGTACACTCCGTGCCCGGCACTGCTCCGAGGTCTGCATGTGCAATGAGGATGACGTCTCCTCAGTGATGGACCGCATGTGACGGTGGCCCATGAGGTTACAACCGAGCTGAAAGGTTCCTGTTGCCTAGTGACAGTGTAGCCATGGAAACGTCCTGGTGCACGCGTTACTTAGGTGTGTGTGGTGATGCTGGTGTAAACAAACCCACGGCCTTGCCAGTCATAATAGTAAAGCACATACAGCTCTAACCAGTGTGGTTCAGTGGACAGAGCGTCAGCCTGTGGACTGAAGGGTCCTGGGTTTGATTCTGGTCAAGGGCACATGCCCAGGTTGTGGGTTGATCCCCAGTATGGGGTGTGCAAGAGGCAGCCAATCAATGATTCTCCCTCATCATTGTTTCTATCTCTCTCCTGCTCCCTTACTCTCTGAAATCAATAAACATATTTTTAAAGAAAGTATAGCACATACAATCATGTGCAGTGTGTGATGTTCAATAATAACGACGTTTAATAATGACTATATTACAAGTGTATGCCCTGTCTTATGCTTTTATCGTGTTTTTGAGTGAACTCTCTACTGGTAAGCAAAGCTTGCTGAGTGGCAGTATGCCGTGTTAGGGGGGCAGCACCCCACGCGCCTCGTGTGCCTATGTGAGGCCCCTGCTGTTTTGTGCCAGAATGCGCGGTGCAGGGCGTAGCCAGGAGCAGCAGGCTGTCCCGCGGAGCCCAGGGGGAGGGGCTGTGCCATGGAGGGTGTGTGAGCGCCCTGTGTGGTGTCCCCACAGTGGCCCAATGCCTTTCTCACCCCGTGTCCCTGTTGGTAAGTGGCGAATGACTGCGTAATTCCTGAAACCTCACAACTCGTGACACCAGTGTTACTCCCGTCCCGAGGACAGAGTAAGTCACCTGTAAACCACTCACTAGGGCCTGAGCTGGACTCAAACCCAGGCGTGCTGACTCCAGAGCCCCCGGCTCCTGCCCCCGGCTCTCTGGTTGGCTCTCGTGGGCCTGGGCCTACCGGTGAGCCCCTCAGCCCGAATGCTCTCCCTCTTCTTGCTCAGGAGCTGGAGAGAGGCGTCTGGAAAGGCAGGGCACCCCGTGGGGGCCAGGCATTCTCCAGGCCAATTTGCTCTGTTCCGAGGGAGGCAAAGGCGCTCTGACTACAGGCAGCGATGTGCTGACCTGCTGCCTGCGCTCGCTGCTGGCACAGCGGCGGGAAGGATGAGGATGGCCTCCCTCACCATGTATTTCATGTAAGACCCACCACAGCTCTTCCCGGCCACACCTCCCCGGCCTCCCGCACGGCCCCCTGCACACAGCCTGGTGTGTGGAGGCCCAGGCGGCTGTGGGAGCAGCGAGATCCGGGAGGCGGACCCTGGCCCCTACCCTGCTCCATCTCACCGCCAGCGGGATGTGGGCAACTCACGGCCTCTCGCAGACTCAGCGTCCTCTTTCGAAGGGCGATACGCCTTGGCTCGCAAGAAGCAGGAGGGTTAAATGAAAGGTTGCGGAATTCTGAGCTGACTTGCTCTGTCTGCCTCACTCTTCTCCCTCAGAGCGCACAGCCCTCGGCCTGCTGGGCCGGGGGGCGGGGAGTCTGAACCGTGTCCTGAGTAACTGGGAGGCCCCGGGGCCACAACCAGATGCCTCATCCTCTGCCCTGCAGCCGGGACCGCAGTCAGGGAGGCGCACAGGCCAAGCGGGTGAAGCTCATGAGCCGCCTCCCCCATCAGCCTGTCTGGCCACAGGCAGGGGAGGCGGGCAGGCGCCACACAGGACAGGGTGGGCTCCCCTTTCCTGGGGATGCCCATGCCCACAAGGTGTATGGGGGCTCCTTTCCAGGATTGTGGTCCTCAAAAGTGGGCCAGGACCTGGGTCCGAGCAACTGGGAGTTCCCTCCTGCCTCTGGGAGCCTGGGATTCCAGGGTCAGTCACTCCCCCGTCGAGAACTAGAGGGGCTCCCGAAGGCTTCTCAGACCACGCCTGACCCCTGGCGCCTCCTCACTACCCTGTTCTCGAAGGCTCGGAACCCAGTCCTTCCTTGGCGTTCCTTCCCTCAGCAGTCTGCTCGGTGTGGTCAGTCCCAACACCTTTAGCAACCGGCCGCCCGCCAGCCGCGAGGCCTTGCTCTTCCTCTCCGCCTGCGAACGGCCCTGTCCACGCCGCAGGCATCCCAACTCGCCAGCTCCACTTCCCTACGCGATCCCTGGCCATGCTGCTCCCCAAGGCCTGGGGGTGCCCTCCTCCACGCCCCCTGCGCCAGTAAGTCCGCAGGCCTGTCGGACCTGTGAATCTGCTCACCTCTCTCGTGCCCCTGCCCAGGCCACGGTAGCCCTGCTTACTCCTGTGGCTGTGTCGCGTCCAGCCAGCATTCTCCTACCCGTTCCTCAAAGCCGCCATGGTCCTCACCATCCAAGACGGGGCTGTTTGCTTTTTAACGTGTGGAAATTACAGAATTTTTGTATTTTTGAAAAGTCAAAATAACTCTAGAGACCATATATACTTGGGCAAATAAAATAAGCGTATACTAAGTGTGTGCACATGTTAAATACTAGTAAGACGTGTACATTGCTGTAACCAAATATTTACATTAAGGTGTGACCTGAAATAACTCTACGTCACTAACATTTCCGGGCGTGAGTTTCTTTTTAATTTCTCTAAAAAATTGACTTTATTTATTAATTTTTTTGTTAATTCTCACCTGAGAATATTTTTCCGTTGATGTTCAGAGAGAGTGGAAGGAAGGGGGAGAAACAGAGAGAGAAACATTGATGCGAGGCAGACACATTGATTGGTTGCCTCCTGCATGCACCCCGACTAGGGCTGGAGTTCAAGCCTGCAACCGAGGCTCGTGCCCTTGACCAGAATCCAGCCCGGGCCCCTTCAGCCCTCGGGCCAGCGCTCTATCCACTGAGCCAACCTGATGAGGGCAGGCCTTCGGTTTCTTCATTTGCACAATGGCAGGGTCTGATCAGATGCTCTCTACCCGTTAAGTCTGACTCTGTGGGCATAACTTGTGTGTTTGATTATTGTGTGAGGACACATAAGTGCCTGGAAGCAGTAGTTGCTTCTGGGGAGGAGCACTGAGGTTCTGGGGGAAGAGGGAGACTTAACTCTGTGACTTTTTGTTCTGTTTGATGATTTCCAGTTTAAATAAAAAAACACTTTTTTTGTTAATCCTCACCCAAGGATATTTTTCCATTGATTTTTAGGGAGAGTGGAAGAGAGGGAAAGACAGAGAAACATCGACGTGAGAGAAACACATCGATTGGTTGCCTCCTGCACAAGCCCTGACCAGGGCCCTGGCTGGGGAGGAGCCTGCAACCAAGGTACATGCCCTTGACCGGAATCGAACCTAGGACCCTTTGGTCCACAGGCCAACACTCTATCTGCTGAGCTAAACTGGCTAGGGCAAGAAAACAACACTTTTAAAATGGTAAATATTTAGTTTATAAAGTTGGGGGTGGAGATTACAGAATTAAAACATGTTGATGTCCTTTTCAGGTTTGTACTGACCTTAATCATGTGAAGTCAAGTTCAACCTATTTCCTACCCAACGGGAACCGTGGCCTCACCTTCTAAAGAAGCTCCCCCCCCCCTGAAAACAAATGCTCTCCTGTGGCCTCAGCATGGAAAGGGGCCTGAAGCTAGAGGGAGGAGAGTGTTGTTATCACACTCATCAAAATCCTTTAAAAGAATCAGTAAACTCTGCACACATCTGAAGTCTCCTTCTACCTCTGGCATATCCCAGGGAACCGAGAATGTGCTTGTAGCGCAGTGAGGTCCAAACTCCTGGGGGGCCCGGCCCATGGGAAACCAGCCTTTCTCCCCACAGTGCTCTCCTGGGTCACCCCCACGCTACCTGCACCCAGTGCTCCGCCCACCCTCCCAACAGCAAGGACGGTGCTGCTCTGGGCTGTCACAGCAGGGGCCCCTCCACCTCCTCGGGACGCGTCCCCTTCCCTCGCCCAGGCACGTCTTGTCTGCCTTCAGCGTCCTGTTCACGTTCCGACTGCGGGGGTCTAGGCCCTAACATCAACTCACGCAGGTTAGCGTTTCACAGTCTACACCTTCCTGCCCAAGGAGGCGTATGTTTCTCCCGACACCCCCAAGGTGTGTGCTAGCGTCCTCGTCCTCGCTGTCCTCACGGGAAAACAGACTTCAGACAGGTTGGGTCACATGTTCCCCGTTACAGAGTACTTCGCACCCACTAGAATGGCGGCAATAATAATAATAATAATGTGTTGTTAACCCTCACCTGAGCATATTTTTCCATTGATTTTTTTGAGAGCATGGAAGGGCGGGGAGAGACAGCAGATATGAGAGACATGATTGCCTCCCGCACACGCCCCAACCAGGGCTGGGGATGGAGCCTGCGACCCAGGCACGTGCCCTGGACCAGAATCGAACCTGGGCCCCTTCAGTCCATGGGCCTGTGCTTTAGCCACTGAGCCAAACGGCTAGAGCGATAATTTAAAAAAAAAACAAAAACCTAAAAATAGCCAATGTTGGTGAGGATGTACAGAAATGAGAACATTTGTGTACTGCTGGTGGGAATGTGAAATGGAATTGCCAGTGTGGAACACAGTTTAGCAATTCCTCAAAGGGTTAGATAAACATGGAATCGCCATAAACCCAGCTATTCCGGATCTATACCCAAGAGCAAGGACAACACATGTCCACACAAAAACGGCACACAGTGCTCCCAGCAGCCTATTCCTAACAGCCAAAACGGGGACCAGCCCACTGTCCATCAGCTTATGACCATAAGTGAAATACGGTCTGTCCTTACAATTTGGCAAAAGGGATAAAGCAGGGACACGTGCTAACACATGGATGAACCTTGAAAACATACTAAGTGAAAGAAACCAGGTACAAGAGGCTGCATATTTATGATTCTGTTTAAATGCAGGATTCAGAATAGATGAATCCGTAGACAGAAAGCAGGGGCGGGGGGCGGGAGTGGCTGCTGATGGGTATAAGATTTCCTTTGGGGTGCTGAAATGTTTGGAACTAGTTAGTGGTGACGGTTTGCACGTCACTGTAAATATCCTAGATGTCACTGAATTGTATACTTAAAAAAAGGTGAGCCCGGCCGGTGTGGCTCAGAGGTTGACACTGACCTATGAGCCAGGAGGTCAGGGTTCGACTCCCAGTCAGGGTGCATGCCCAGGTTGTGGGCTTGATCTCCAGTAGGCCTGCAGGAGGCAGCCGATCAATGATTCTCTCTCATCATTGATGCTTCTATCATTCTTTTTCCCTTCCTCTGTGAAATCAATAAAAAACTATATTTTTTAAAATGTTGAAATTATGAAGGTCATGTGAATTTTCCCATGGTAAAAACTACAACTGATATTAAATCATGTTAATAAGTGCCACCTATATATTGTTGTCTAATTAAGGTGAGGCTCTGGGTCTAAGGACTTGTCTTGTGTGTATGTGTGTGGAAGAGAGTGAGTGATAGAGACAGAGAGTTGAGAGGTGGTCAAGACTTAGTACCAACCTGAGGCTTCCTCCCAGGTGGGATCAGATGGCCTGAAGGAGAGCCACGGGGTCATTTTCTCATGGTGCTGTCTCTGCACGCTGGAAGTGACCACCCAAGGTCACCTGGGCACTGCCAGTGTCCACGTGGCACTGTGTGAGCACTCCTACAGTTCATTTCCTGCACAAAGGTGCTGGCTACGGGGACAGATATGGTTGCATCTCAGCCCAGGCTTAATCCAAAAGCCAACGGCTGGGGTGCAGGGACTGCTTCTGCCGGGAAGGGGCCCTCCTGTGTGTGTCTGCCCTGAGGGGCACCTTTCGGAGCCTCCTCTACATTTGGGGAAACCTGGTGGTGCAAAGGGTATGGACTTGACAACAAACAAGACTTTGTCCCATTCTTGTTTCCACCACATCCCAGCTGTGAGACCTCGTCCTGATTACTAGGTCTTCTCTGTCTCTCCATTTGCTCATCTGCACAATGGGAACAGGTCTAGGAAGAGTGTGGAGATTAAACGAGGTGGGTTTAACTTGACCCACTGCCTGTGAGTGTTGTTCTCTTCTTCCCCTGCTTTCCCCATTAATTACTGTCAACTTCCACTTTGACTTAAATACATTCGTTTTATGCACTAGAAATATAAGATAACCATACAAAGGAAAACATAATAATATAATAAATTAAATAACTCCTGTTAGACCCCCAGAGCAAGGACAATGGGCCGGGGACAAAAACTCACCAGGGCAGGAAGTCCCAGATGCTCAGCAAGGGGCAAAACTGGGAAAAAAAGAACCTCGCCCCCAGGGTAGCCTGCCCTCCCCTAGCCTATCACTGGTCATGCGGGTGAGACTTCTGACCTTTTCCTCCCTAAGATAACATCTAGGCCTGTTGTATTTCCGCTCCGGCCCCAGAAAAGCCGCAAAACCAGACGAGTGATGCCAGCTGCCTGGGCACCAGCTGCGTTGATTAATGACCCCCTGCCTGGGCACTGACTCACCCGTGGAGACCATGACCCTGAGAGAGCACCGCTGGGAAGCTGATGAATATTCTATTAAGACCCTCCCCTAAGATTTCCAGCTGAGAGAGGGAGATAAATACACTCAGAACAAAGGACCCAGTGCCTGCTCTCCCTCCAAGGAGCACGCCTGTGCCATTCCCCCACAGGCGCGGGTCCCCCAACCTCTCAGGGACCCCATGAGACTTGCAACCAGGGGAGCAATGGGCAGTGTCAGCTCGTCCCAGGCTAAACCCGTGTACCTGTCTCCAAGGCCCCCTTTTCTCCATGTAACCTTCCCCTTTGGATAGCTCCTTCTCCCATCCCCCTTTCTTTAAATAAATTCAATTTTCTTTATTCACTGTGTGAAATGGCTATTTAGTCTGCCTGTGTACCATCCACATTAACTTTTTAACTCCTTTTTCACCTGCCCCTAATTCAATTATTTTTGCGTTTTGTTGCTTCATTGTCTTCACAGCCATAGTTTTAATGATTGCATACACAATTTCCACATATGCCATATTGAGCTGAGTCATTTTGACACCATTGTAATTAGCTATTTATTAATAACTGCAAGGGAAAGGCCAGACATTATGCGCATGTCATTTGGGCAGCTTCACCAGGAAGCTGCAACTTTGCACACCCCAGGGGAACCAGCCCACTCCCTGCAAAACACTGGGGGAAGGGACCCAACCAAGGTAAGAGAGACACGTGCCCAGTGAGTTTTGTAAGGTTAAGTTTTGCAAAGTTGGGGAGACGGAGGGAAGGTACTTGTCTGTCAGTCATACCTTGGGACACAGATGGTTGGCCAGCATTGGCGTGGCCATTGCAAACACACAGAAATTTGGGATATGTAACCCCCTAAACAAAGGGATTTACACTCTTGTTGCACTTGGCTCTTGGCTAGTGGGCGCTTCGCCCCTGCTTCCTTGTATTTGCTGCTATGGCCCTCGGCCATGCGGACCCTGCACGCAGTGGACTAACGGACAGCATTGGGGACACACAGCTGAGCCTGCCTGATGCTGGGCTGATCCGGCTCCAACAAGGAAACTCTGGCTCTGATTCGCACTCTGCTGAAGCGCAGCTACACTTCTGGGACTGGACTGAGGGAAATAGGACATGGGAAACCCAGGGGTGTAAAGCTTCCTACCGCATCTTCTCCTCCTGTGGGGGCCTCTGGAAGCTCTTATTCCGGCGGTAGGTACCCCAAGAACCCCACTTCCACACGCACCAGGGAGGATGAGGCCCTCTCTTATCCTGTAACAATCTCCCTGTTGTTAGTCACACTGCTGCCATTTTGTTGTTAATCCTCACCTGAGGATATTTTTTCCGTTGATTTTTAGAGAGAGCAGAAGGTGGGGGAGACAGAGAAAGGGGAGCATCGATGGGAGAGAGACACATTGACGGGTTGCCTCCTGAACACTCCCGGCTCCAGGCAGGGATTGAGGTCTGTGCCCTGGACCGGGAATCACACCCCAACCCTTCAGTCCACGGACACTCCAACCACTGAGCCGAATCGGCCAGGACTGCCATTTTTCCTCTTAATACATAAACCTTCGATGAACATCTCTGCGAATGTCTTTCAAATTTTGGCTGTTTTCTTAAAATACAGTCAGAAATATTGGGTCAAACCTGTGACCATGTCTCTGGCTTTGTGGTGCATTATCTTGTAATTACTTGTGATTCTAAATGCAGGATATCCCGCTACTATCTGCCCATCTTACCTAAAGGATGTGAGCAGAGCCCTGACTGGTTTGGCTCAGTGGATAGAGTGTCAGCCTGCAGACTGAAGGGTCCCAGTTTGATTCCCGTCAAGGGCATGTACCTTGGTTGTGGGCACATCCCTGATAGGAGGTGTGCAGGAGGCAGCTGATCGACGTTTCTCTCTCATCGATGTTTCTAACTCTCTATCCCTCCCCCTTTCTCTCTGTAAAAAATCAATAAAACATATTTTAAAAAAATAAAATAAAGGATGTGAGCAGAGATGTTAGCACATCCTTGCTGAAATCCATAGAAATTAATACAGGCTCCTTGGTCCATGAACCCCGTAACCTTGTAACTGTAGAAAATACTTCCCACTTGGGGTGATGAACACACAATACAATACACAGATACTGTATTATGAATTGCACACCTGAAACCTATATAATTTTATTAACCAGTGTCACCCCAATAAATTCAGTTAAAGATAAAATTGAAAATGAAACGAAAAATTAAAAATACATGTAACCGTTTCCCACTTCATATGTTGGACGTGAGGATACAACATATTAATGCACAACAGTTCAGACCAGGGTCTAGCATGAGGGAACGCTCGGTCGCCATCAATCCCTGTTCTTGTTTTCACTGTATCAATGACACAGAGCCGCCTGGTTCTGTGGCTCTTTGTGGGTTCCTAGAGGTTGCCACTTCCCTTGTGGGGCACAGGGGCTAGGTTCTGTAAGGTCATTGTCACGTGACTAATGGCTTTTCGCTGCTAAGTGATTCTTGTTTGTTTTGTAGGTTTGCTTCTTTTCAAATACAGGTCCATAAGGAGAACTATGAAGTGAAAGATGTGGAGTCTTTCTCTGATACTTACGGCCTCAGATATTAAAAAGACACCTTTAGGTGGGTAACAGAAAGGAGATGAGGGCCCTAGCTGGTTTGGCTCAAGCGGATAGAACATTGGCTTGCGGACTGAAGGGTCCAGGGTTCGATTCCAGTCGAGGGCACATGCCTGGGTTGTGGGCTCCATCCCCAGAGGCAGCGACCAATGATTCTCTCTCATCATTGATGTTTCTCTCTCCTTCTCCCTTCCTTTCTCTGAAATCAATACAAAAAAAAAAAAAAGTCTGTGTGCTTTCCCATAATTCTACCCTTAAAAAAAAAGGAGACAAGGGAACTTGGCAGCTGTGCGTGTTTCTTTACTTATACCTTGCTTGGTTTTGAGAAGGACTTGAGGCATTTATAGAGCTACATATACAACAGGTGCCACCAGATGCTGGCTATCATTACTGATTGCAGCAGGAGGAGTGAAGTGTTAACAGGACAGGAAATCAAATGGCAAAGGGGAGACATGGAGAGAACGGCAACAGGAATCCAGGGTTGGTACACAAACGTGAACAAGGCTCTGCTTTCCAGGTGCTCAGAGTGGTTTACAGATCTGCTGACATTTCTAGAGGCCCAACTATTTGTTTCATAGTTCGTATGAGGCTGGGGAGAAAGTTCTCCTGCGAATTCCCTTTGGTTTGTGTCATTAATATCTTTCCCCCCTTTTGTTTGGAAATTGAGATGTTCTTTGTCTCCAGTTTCTGTGTCTCTTCTCCAAGGAGTCAGGTGGCTTGGGGTGCTCCCTGGCAAATTATCTCATTGTATTTCTCCACGTGAGATCAGGAGACGTGGACTAACTCAAAGTGACACAAGGCTTCCTTCAAATTCCACACCTCCAATGCTAGGTTTCAACTTCCTCGTACCAGTGTTTGTTATAAAACAAACCTCGTAATGCAAATAAAAACAACCATGAAATAGTTTAAATCTAAGGCTATCACATATAAAGAGTTTGGATGTATACTATACAGAGAAACAGGCACTCTCAAACATTATCAGTAAGAATAACATCTGGCCCTAGCCGGTTTGGCTCAGTGGGTAGAGCGTTGGCCTGTGGACTAAAGGGTCCCAGGTTCGATTCTGGTCAAGGGCACATGCCTGGGTTTCGGGATCGATCCTCAGTAGGGGGCATGCAGCCGGTCAATGATTCTCGCTCATCACCATTGATATTTCTCTCTCTCCCTCTCCCTTCCTTTCTGAAAGCAAAAAGTATATATATATTAAAGAAAATGTCCATCTTCACTGCCTCTTTGGAGGCAGTGAAGGAAAATTTGGCCACACTGGTCAAATTTCAAGATGCCCACACCCTTTGACCCAACAAGTCCACTTCTAGATCCTACAAGCAGAGGCACCCAAAGATGTGCACAGTGATTGCACTGAGATGTTCTTCTGGGGGTGGGGGTTTGTGGGGAAAGATTAACTGGGGAACTTATATGCATACTAGAGGCCCAGTGCACAAATTTGTGCACAGGTGGGGTCTGGCTGGCCCGCCCTGATTGGAGCTGATGGGGCCAGGGGGAGGGGCCATGGGTGGTTGGCTGGCCAGCCCCACCCCGTGGTCGAACTCCTGGTCAGGGGAACAATTTACACATTAGCCTTTTATTATATAGGATATGCATAGCCCATGGACACAGACAATAGTGTGGGGAAGGCTTGGGAGGGGTGGATGTGGGGAAGAGGGGGTCAGTGGGGGGAAAAACCAACAAGAAAAACACAAAGGGACATCTGTAATATTTTCAACAATAAAAATAAATTTAAAAAAATTTTTTTCTTCTAGTAGCAAAAGACTAAAACAACCTACATGTCCACCAATAGGGGAGTTGATGAAATAAAGTATGGCATATCCATATAATGGAATACTCATCAACTGTGACAATAAACAAAGCGGATGTATACAAACTGATAAGAAACATTCTCCAAAATATGTTGGTGAAAAATGCAAGGGGGAAAGCATTTTGTTTTTCTAAAAAGTGATGCTTTCCCTAACCGGGTTTCTCAGTGGTTAGAGCACTGCCCCTGGGACTGAAGCATCTCGGGTTGATTCTGGTCAAGGGCATGTACTGCATGTACCTCCGTCACAGGCTCGAATCCTGGCCCCGATCGGGGCATGTACAGGAGGCAATCCATCGATGTGTCTCTCTCACATCTCTCACTCCCTTCCTCTCTACAATCAATAAACACATATCAGGTGAGGATTTAAAAAATGGCCAGGCTGGCCTCTGAAGTTTCCACAGGTGGTGGGAAAGGTTGGGCTGGAGGGTAATTATGTTTGCACCTTAAAATGTGGTTTTATTTTATCCTTTGGATGTCTGCAGCTAGCTGCTTTTTAAGACCACGAGATCCTTTTAAGCAAGGCTGGTGTTCACTCTGGGGCAGCAGCACTCATGGGGATTTTTATCCTGCTCTAGGAATGGGGTGCTGCCGCTCTGCCGCCTCCGCTTTGGACTAACTAGACAGCCATGTCTCTGACGTCATCGTGGGTTTTGACAGTTTAGTCTGGAATTCCCAGAAACAGTTTCCAAAACCAGAGGTGCCACGAGGAGGGGACACGGCTGCACCCGAGGACCAGACCTGGTGTCCAGCCTCTGACACACACGCCGTTTTTAACCTGTGTCTTCCTAAAAGGGGGACAATAACAACACTCCCCTCACACACTTGCCCTAAGGGCACAGGGAGAAGGTGCAGCTGTCAGGCATGAACTGAGCAAGGAGCAGGGGCAGAACCCCCCGGGTGCCTAGCAAGGGCTAACCGCGGGGACCAAGGACCCGCCCGCAGGTGACCTGCCCTCCCAGCACACCATCAGGCGGTTTAAGCCCCGACCTTTCCCTCCCTAAGATAACGGCTAGGCCTGTTGTATTTCCGCTCCGGCCCCAGAAAAGCCGCAAAACCAGACGAGTGATGCCAGCTGCCCGGGCACCAGCGGCGTTGATGAATGACCCGGGCACTGACCCATCCGTGGAGACCGTGACCCCGAGAGAGCCCCGCTGGGAAGCTGGTGAAATTCGAAGATTTCCAGCTGCGAGCGAGAGAGGACTGCGCTCAGGGCCAAGGACCAGGGCCTGCTCACCCCCCCATCCCGCCCGACACCTTCGGCCCCGCCCGTCCCCTCTCCTCAGGTAACGGTTTCCTCCGTTCCCGCCCGGAGGCTCTCAGGGCACAAAGGCCTCACACACGGCAGCTCCCACCCTGATCCCTGTGCCCGCCGCACAGCGGACCCTCCTCGGGGGCCTTTTCACAGGCGGCGGCGAAACAACAGGGCGGGTCCAGCCCCGGGCAGGCAGCTCCGGGCGCCGCAGCCTGTCCGTTCTCCGGGCCCTGCGGCCAGCCTCTGCGGCGACGGCCATTTCAGACGTGAAAGCCGCGGCCGGGAGAGGCCGGGCCGCCCGCCCGGCCGGCGGGGAGAAGGGAGGAAGGGAGGGAGCGGGCTCCCCGCCGCGCAGCGGCCCGCGGGGCCGAAGGGGTTACTCCCACGGAGACGCGCGCGGCTCCTAGAGAGGCGCTGTGGGCGGGGCAGGCGCACTTCCGGCCGCGCGGGGCTCCGGGAACCCGCCGGCCCCGACCTCGCTCGCGGCGCTCGGCTCCCGGCCTCCCCGCGCGAGGGGAGGGGCAGGGCCCTGGCCAAGGCACTCCTGCCCTCCAGGTCCGAGAGGGAGGCCTCGGAGGGACGGAGGGACGGGGGAGGGCTGGCCCGCACGGATCATAGCGCGGGGGGCGCGGGAGGGGCGCGTCGTCCCTGCGCTTGGCCGCCGCAGTGCATTCTGGGTCTCCCGTCGGGCCGGGAGGCACGTGGTGGTGGCGGCGGGCGGTGGGCGGCAGCGATCTTCGGGCAGAGCGGGTGGCCCCTCCCTCCGAAGCAGGGGCTCCGCCGGCCCTTCCAGACCCCGGGTAAGAAACGCACCCCAGGGCTGGCCCCGCGCCGCCGCCTCTCTATTCTCCTCCACCGCCTTCCAAAGTCAGTGGCCTCGTCCCCATTTTGTAGGCTGCTTGCTTATCCACATATATAAAAGCCTAAGCACCAGGTAAGACTGGTTGTCTGAGCCACCGGTTGCTATGAGGTGCACTGACCAGGGGGCAGGTGCTCAGTGCAGGAGATGCTCAATGTGGTCATTGCTTCCACAGCCAACCTCCCGCGGTCCTTTCTCCCGGTCGGCTGGCCCCCATCAGCCCCGACTGGGACTGGGCAAGACGGCCCTGATCAGCTTCCATCCCGGACAGGCAGAGAGACACCCCCACCTGTGCAGGAGTTCATGCACCGGGCCCTCTAGTAAATTACAAAGCCTGTGTTACACCTGGCTCCTCTGAGACGGCCCACCACCTGGAGGCGGAGCCATTGCTGCAGGGCGCAGGTATTGGGGTGATAACTGGACCCCCAGGCCAACTTCTCCAAGCTCAACAGGCCTCATTCTCTCAAGTTGGAACCTCAGTTCTCTTTTCTCCTGCCCCCCCTTCACTTCCCTCCTCACTTACCATCTTCCTAGTCTTGGTCTTCTTTCATCCAACCCATCTTTCTAGTCCCACTGCCACCATCTTGCAACCTCATCGTGACAAATCCCCGAGCTGTTGCAGGCGCCTGCCTTTATTTCCCGTGCCACTCCTTTGGTCCACAAACCAAATCTGATCCTTAAAACCAAAACTGAGAGCGCAAGTCAAACGCGTTTACGTGGCATTTAGGGCCATTTGAAACGTGGCTTCAGCCCACCTTTCCAAGCGGATTTCCCTTGGTCCCCTAAGCAGCTATAATTGGAAAATTTGTCTCAACTGCTCCACAAAGTGTCTTAAAATTCGAGTTGATGCTTATTTTAAAATCGGACGATTTCATTTAAAAAGCCCACGAATCCAGCTCCTTTTGAAACAGCGGTGGAGCTGGCAGCCGTGGGCCAGTGTTCTTGCATCCAGAACCTGGTTTCAGCTGAGAAGTGGCTGCCCCTGACTAAGGCTAAACCTGAGAGCCAGCTGTTGTGCTTGCACTGATGCTTTTCATAAAATAGAGAAAGAGGTTTTCGGTTTTCGTGTCTCTATCAAAAGTGCACAAATGGAGAGTAGACCAAAAGGGATGCAAATGTCAAGGCCACAGAGAGGAAGCACCCAGCCTCCTTGAGGTCGTTGCTCTTACTCCATAGCCATTTGCATTTTTACTCTGGCCCTAGAGCAGCGGTTCTCAACCTGTGGGTCGCGACCCCTTAGGCAGTCGAACGGCCCTTTCCCAGGGGTCGCCTAAGACCATCCTGCGTATCAGATATTTACATTACGATTCATAACAGGAGCAACATGACAGTTACGAAGTAGCAACAAGAATAATTTTATGGTTGGAGCTCACCACCACATGAGGAGCTAGCTGTATTGAAGGGTCTCGGCATTAGGAAGGTTGAGAACCACTGCCCTAGAGGAACCCTGACACGCGGCTAGCTTTCTGCCTCACAGCCTCGGTGAACGGGAGGGCCATGTCTTTCACCATCTCCACAGAGTAAACTCTATTCCACAAGGTCCAGCTAGTCCTACTCTGAAACCTTCCCTGACAACCAACCATCCGACCAACCCCACCCATTCATCTCGACCTTTCTGGAGGCCATGTACCGGGTTAGATGGGTACGACCAAGCCACCGCCATCTCCCTCCTCTGCCTTTCTATGGCTGAGCCTGAATTGATGTCTTACACGTGGCGGGTGATGAGTAAATAATTACCAACTGGGTGAGCGGCACAGTCACAAAACATTAGCCCCCTCGTTGGATTGTAAGACCTTTGAGAGCGGGGTTCAAACTGTATCTCTTTGCACCGCCCTAGTAACTAGCACTGCCTGGTGGGCACATAGCTGACCTTTGGTCATGTCTGAGAACATACGTGGCATAAGTGGGGGGCCTCAGACCAGCAACAGATCCCGAGGTTCAATCCTGCCCCACAGCTGTGAGCATCACCCCCTTCCCCGCCTCATCCCGAAGCCTTTGAGGTGCAAAGGCAGGGAGAGGCAGCCCCAGAGAGCAGACGCCTTACTCAGTTTTAAAAGTGGGGAGCACTTCACAGCCACCTTGACCCGGAGGCTCTGTTCAGGATTCAGCCGAAGTCACCTTCAGGACCTGGCGATAGCCACGTGACCTCGTGAGCGGAAACCCAATCTGGTTCTGATTCTAAATTCCAAGCTCTAGAATAATAATAGTTCACATGTACTGAGACACTCTCGGAGCCAAGCACCGCCGCATGCTTTGTATCCATGCCTCCTTCCCTCCTCACCATCGCCCTGGGGTCAATGTCGCATCTCCTCTTTGCTGAGGAGGAGACTGAGGCTCCAGCACCTGCGTAGCTTGCCTAAGGCCAATAGTAACAGGCTGAAACAGCAGTTCGAGTCCACGTGGACTGATTCCAGGGCCCCTTCCGAACATCTAAGACTGAAGAGGGATGCCGGGCAGGACCCAAAGACTCAGCTGTCAGCTAATTTGGGCTCTAGCTTATGTGCCAAGTAGTAAACTTCATACATATGCCAACCCTCAATGCCTTTTCACTCATTTTTTCTTACATTTTTCTTTAACTTCCCTACCTAAGGAATTAAAATATGTATCTTCAGAACCAAGAAACTCTTTGAAAGTCCAAAAAGAAAAGGTTAGATTTAAAAAAATCAAACTGACATTGTAACTGCAAATTCTTGACTGACAAGTTGGTGCTCACAAGGAGGAAGGGCAGAGAGGGAGAGCAGCAGGGAGCCGAGCCCTTCCATATTTAATCTCTCTGAATCTGACACACACGAGGGTAGTCTTGTTCTATTGTGCAGAAGCGGGCAACTTTGCAGAATTATACTGAGGGCTGGTGCTTGCATCAGAAGCGAGTCCAGGCTGTCGGGAGGGTGTCGGGCGTCCATCCTCTCTTCTGGGTCAGAGACACTGTTAAGCCAATGTTCCATTTCACCTTAGCCCTTCACAGCCCAGATGTCACTCTAGACTTCCTTCTCCTTACATTCCAGATT